>JABASD010001025.1:0-49969 GCA_019776165.1 Pogonognathellus flavescens | reverse complement strand
ATTTAAGGATAGATTGATAACGTTCGCAAATTCAATCCTACAGTGCTGAAAATTGTGTACTACCGTACTGAAAATAAGGATGGATTATTAAGAGTGTGCCGACCCCACCACGGTCATTCTGCTTTGTTTTCCTTTAACCTACGCATAAATGACAAGTTTTGAGTTACAAAAGATTTTTTCATGCAAGTACAACCAAACCTTCAAACAATGAGGGGAATTGTTTTCAAAATGTCATTCCTTTCGTACAGAAATCCCATACCAGCTTCCATTTTTGTGTATGAATATGAATGCAAAGGATTTTGTTTGCGCCCTAACAAAAAATCTTTTCATGCGAAACATGAGATGGGACTGTGTAAACTAATTTCATTGCGAGATGTAATAAATAAAGTTGAAAGGTGGAGAATATTCATATAAGAACAAATGGAACTAACTCACAAACTGTTTTTTACTTTTGCGTAGGCGGATGCTTGAAAATATGATAATTAATATATACTAATGCCCTAAGTTAAATTGTGAGTGTGTGTACTCCTTACGGATGAGTTTACCCCATTAAATATGCTCGTCAGATAACTAATTGTAAGTAATTGTATGGAATATTTAGTGTTCTCTATTATTACACATGTAGTTTGTATAGAACTCAAGCTTAAGCTAAACAAGGGCAAGAAAGACCTATACTTGTAAAATGTACACACACACATCTCATCACATTACTTAGTATTTTGTGCTTGCGTTGAGTCCTATATCCCCGGCGCTTTCATTTCATTAAGTTTTTCTCGTTGTGCAACTCTTTCTGTTATGGAAATTAGAATTAAAGTTACCCACGAGGCCTTTTACGGCTCGAGGAAGATGTCAATTAAAAAAAGCAATTACGACTAATTAAGGAAACTCTTCATCTTCCTTGTAACAACTCAACTCACATTATTTAAACGTGTCTTGCATAATGCCACAGAATATAATATACATTAGTAGCTACACATTCAACACACAATTCTCAAAAATGTATATTATCTCCACATGAATTTGCTCCTGCGTACATTTTGACAAGTGTTCCTGTACACCAAAGGCTATTATCTTACATACGCATAACATACCTATGCCTTTTTGTTTTTGCGTTTCATTCATAATTATAAAACTAAGTTAGCTCAAGCAGTTTACTATTTTCGCGTTCTAAACTTTTTTGTATAGCGATTTGCCCAACTTTTTTAGATTTTTTCATCTCTCAACTCCCTATTGATCAAATTACATGCAAAATGTAGATTTACATGTAGAAATTTCTGTTTTACACGCAAATATCTCCAAAAATACACGATAGGTATTATTTGTACGTTTGTGTATGTATGATTTAATTTTGATTGTAATAAAGATTTTTTACTTACCCACAAACCATTTGAGCAAGGCTGGTGGATTACCGTACCGACTTGTACACTTGACTGAGGCTCTTTGTCCTGTTGCAGTCGTGAGATTTTTCCCCGTCGCCACTGCAGACCCATTATACTCCACTTGAGGAGCATTTGGTGGAACTAGAAAAATAAATCAAAATTACAAAATTAAACTTAGGAACCAATAAACAAATTTTTACATCGTAAATTGATTTTAATGTAATGTAATTCAGGTCAGAATTATGACAACCCGGATCCAAAATCTTTTCACACGTAATTTTGTGCACATTTTTGTTAACACAGAAATAGGAAAAACATTCGAAGTGATAATATGATTAATGAATTTGGCTGTAAGCTAGGAAATGCTCTTTTGCGCTGCAATATTGTAGAGAGAGAAGAGAGAGGAAGGAGAATAATAATTTAATTGACAAAGAAAGTTTTCACACTCCTTTATCTTTCTGACTATCGCAACAAATAATGAAATGCGTCTGAGAAAGAAGAGAGGAAGAAAGCGGGATGAACACGACGCCTTGTTTCTCACACACTTCAGCGAGCAACATCCATTTGTTTGATTGAAAGTTTTTCTATGTAACCCAAGAAGCATATTTTGATCCCCAGTTAATTCTACTTATTTCGCCTTCTGTTCTCATCCATAGACAATATTATTAACAACACTATCTATGTAGGTATATATGTTACCACTCTTTGCTGCAGATCTTCAAAATGTATATCAGTAGCGATAGAGTACAATTAAATACCTTTCTTTTCACATTCTATACAACTTCAAGTTTCTTTTGTTTTCTTTAGCTGATAAATAACTTTCTTAACGTGTAGGGACAATAACTTTACTCAAAATACTCATGTTTCCTTTCATCAGCAATGCATTTTGTTATCAGGAGATGGGATTGAGTATTTTTTCTTACATTTTACAAGTTCCGTCAGAACCATGTGACTAAACGATACAGGTTGTTGGCTGAATGGCATTTTTAGTTTGACTCATTCAGTGAATGAACATCTTTTACGTACGTGTAATTATTTTATATACAAAATTATTAAATTTTAATTTACAGTATTAACTAGGTTATTTGTGGATTGTAATGTGTTATTGTATTCACATATATTTAGATCCAAAAGGTTTTTTTCAACAATCCAAGAACACATGTGTTAGCAATACTGCAGTGGCGGATAAGCATTCAGCATTGTATAAGCTCGTCCACAATTTGCACACAGTCTCGCTATAGGTATATTTAAGTATACAATTAAGTAATACTGAAAATGTACTCATACAGGAATAATACACCATCCCTTAGAATTCACACAAGATTCATTACGAAGCATATAAAGACTATGGTATGTATTGCTACGCGTTGAATAATAACGAGAATAACTGAGTGAGCAATGCCTACTGCCCATGAATCTATTTACTACTAATGTAGATGATTATACAATTCTAATTTCCACATGTTAATTTCTCGCTTTGCTTTGTCTAACCACAATTTTTTCTTGTAGTCGTAAACAAAAGTCTTGTTAAATTTGGACGAGGCAAAATACTATATACAGGTATATGTATATATTACACTGGATCATCTCTTATATAAACGTGAGCATCATCCTACCACTACTACTACTGACTCTGTCTGTATATACTAAAGAGCAAAACTTGAGACGAGATGCGTAGGTTTGTGTGGTTGGTTTTTGGTCTACCTTTTTATACTTGATCATAAGTAAGCAAGGCATACAAACTCATGAAGTTTTCTTCTTTCGTCCGTCCAGCGGGTCAGGCCACGATTTGAATGACTAACGTATCCTAACAGAATAACAGAAGCATAAATTTTCCCCGAAAGTAATAAGTATGCATGAGGCAAAGAGATTTTGGTGTGCATTGCATTCTCTTTACGTACTACACACTCTGTCGTCGTATATTTCCATGATAAAGAGCAAGTTATACATAAACACAACACACACACAAGCGTATATATTTTTATATGAGTATATATCTGCATTGTGTATATCCATAACTTAATAAACTAACCAGCCAACCGAAATACTTATAAGTAGAAAGGACAATCCCAATATCCAAAAGGTAGTCTTATAAACTTATTCCGGTTAGGTTTTAAGGTTAGTGTATATAGTTTAGGTTTAGGTTGTTAGTATTTTCGCATTTGCATTGCATATGGAATATTTCATCTTTGAGCAGAGAATCACATCACTCATAGATCATAAAGAATAAGCTAATCCTTTTAGAATAAGTTAGTGCGTTTTACAGCTTAGCGTCATAAGGGCATTCCTTTTCTCCAGTTTGCACTTACACACTTACAGCTCAATTTATGAGAGGGATGGATAGAAACTTTAAGCTCCCGCATTATTTCTATACGCCAAAACGTATATTCTCAAATAATGTGTGCGTATGCAATATTTTCTAAGTAAGTGTACTAGTAGTGTGTGTGTTATGTGGAATGTACCTTTGTTTCGTCATCCCACACACTTTATGTACGTTATAAGCTTAATATTTTATTTTTAATGCAAAGATGTGTTCGTTCGTGCTCGGACATGACCAGAGAAACTACAGTATATTTAAAATAGACAAGTTTCTCTTTGACCATCATCATGTGTACTAGTAGAGTAGTCAAACGGCTTTGAGAGAATATGACTGGGCAAGAGAGTCTAAAAACACAGAGTTATTTATAATAACTGATATATGCATATTGTTATTGGATCCTACTGCCCACACGACTGCATGTGCTACTACATACATACATAGTATCGTACTATTCAAAATAATGAACAAAAATACCGAAAAAGTCCCATGCGAATTGCTTTGCTTTGACGTGTTCCTTTCTTCACTGTGCCACATCAGAAAACAGTCAGAGCTTATGGAATTCTGAACATGTTTTCGTTTTCTGGGCATTTCTGCGGTTTCCATTCGTTGGGATTCTCTCTCTCTCTCTCTACTAGCAAAATATACGAAAAAACTTGTCCTTTGTAGTTTCAAAATGTAGACACTATTTATATATAGGTCCTACTATAGTACCAGGGAAAAAGTGCATTCATATTATTACAAATACGTTTGCTATCTTCCCTTTGCAGGGGTACCTACACTACGCCTACAGTGTATGTTAATACTCTCACAGTATACATTACCATACTATTTACTCCCCGGTACATAAAGTAGGTATTTACTGTAAAAAGACGCGAGCATAAGTAAATTTTATGGTTTTTACACTTACACCGTGTCTTGTGGCAGTTGAAAAAATTTACATTCAACAGCATATTGCACTGCAACGCAACGTAACATAAGAAACAGATGAAACCCCACCATGTTTTGCCACAGTTAAATGTGTGTCTTACATATAGAAGGGGAAATTCTCTCTATAGGTAGAAATGTATCAGGAGCTGCAAATATAGAACAGATACTGTGTGCACATACAAATAACAAAGGGCTCTTGTTGTCAGCCCCGCCTGTCAATCTGGATTACGAGCACAGGAAGAATGAAATGAAGTCCTACTAGACAACCAGACTGCACACACAGACAGGCGAACCAACACTCAACATTTCATATTATTTTCAAACAATAATAATAATACTTCTAACACGAGTAGTAGTAGTAGTATTTGACAAGAGAGGAGACTATACTATTCCAAATGCACTCTTTCCCTTTATTATTAGGAATTATTTGTAGTAGGAGTGCTGTAGGAACCCACAACAACATCGAGAAAGAGAAGTGGGATGCTTTACATGAGACTAGGAGCTGAATACCCCAATTAGTGAGACAAGATGCATAAATAGAAAGGAAGCCAAACAAAGTCTTAAAGTGTAACAACACAGAGGAAAGCGAATTATATATAATGAAATTTCCCGTGTAATACTAATTATTTTATCTCCTTACATAAGAACAAAAACAACAAACCATTCGTTCTGAAGTTGACGTGTATAGAGAGAGTCAAATGTTAAAGCTACAGTCACAACTACAAAGCCTGAAACAAATGTAACTGTCTTGTACATTTACTTTTATGAGATTTGACGAAAGTATAGCTCCTTTCTGAATAAATGTTAATGTATACCTACTACTAAATATATCAATTTAAAGTACATAAAATATATGGGACAAATTAATGATAGGGTTTTATTTTATGTATGAAAATTCTGTAATGCAATTATCTGTACTACTATAATAGAAGGACCATTGTGAATCAAAACTAATGTTAAGTGTGTTTTTGTATTAAACGCTTCGTACTACTTATTTGCTTTGAGAAAGACTGACTTAAGTGACAAAGACAAAGAAGCCGTCGTAAGAAGTCTTCTTCAGAGGGAAACGAATCAGATTAGATTTACATACCAGCAAAGGAAATATTGAGAATGAAGAGATTGAGACATCACCAAGCCCGGGTGTATAATTGGTTGCATAGAACGTGAGACTGACTATAATATAGACTGACAATAAATAAACCAGTGAAAATTGTGAATTGCACTTTCCATGTGGAAGCAGGTAAGTTCAACAAAGTTTTTAGGCTTTTATGGGTGATAGCGATAGAAATTGAACTGTTGAAACCTTAATGGTGTTAACGATGTTGATTTCAATGCGTTTGGTGCATTTTAGGCTTTTGTTAAGGTATTTACAGGTATACTGCCAAAGTTAGCTATATATAAGAATAAATAACCTGATATTTCTATATATCAGTGAAATAGTGATTTGAAAAATAAAAACTGATTGTAATTTTAAGTCTCCATTGCACAACAACTCAAAACATCTCCCAACATTGTACATAGTATTGATAGTATACCTATACGAAATGTTTAAAACGATTAAACAATAAGGTGAATTACATTAATAAAAATCAGTGAAACATTGGAACTACTCATTTCGCAATAATTATCTTTGACCTCAAAAAACAAATTATAGCGAAACTTCACAAAAACAACGAAAGATAAACTTAATTAAAAAATCCAAGCTACAAAATTATGTGAATCGGATGAATCCATGTAAATGATGCAACGTAATAAAGTCTAGCCAATATTCTGTATTATATAGGGAAATGGGTATTACAATGAAATTACAGTACAACTGTGTTGCTTAGTATAGCAGGATGAGTGACACATCAGAAAACTGACGGAAGCCACAGGAGACAAAAAGCAAAAGCTGGAATTGCTCTCATGCACTTCTTCCGCTTCCATTCACGTCCGTAGAAACAACAACCATCGCGTTTACACCAAAAGTATTATCAAGTGCTATATGGAAACATATTTCTATAACCCACACAACATTATACGTTAAAATGCTTATATTATACCTTGTACACCTATATTGTATAATTGGGATGACTGTGTAATATTAAACGTAGAGTACCTACGTGTGGTATATTTCTGTGTTGTGCTGAATTAACGGAACATTGTGAAATGATGACAGGTTAGAAGATAATGACAAGTATGTAGCTACAGCTACATCCCAATCCGAATTGGGGAAAGAACTGAAGAGGAATTAGTCACTCTACCATGTCTGTATTTATCTGTCTACTCTCATTTGTCATCGAAAATCCTATGTATTGTTCCTATTTATGTAGCCGATACTACAATTCAACTGAAATAACCTCGTATAAACTCACTTTTACAATAATAAGCATACACAGCATTCATAATTCATTCCATGTGGCACAAACACACAGTGTAATCATATTAGGCAACGGTAACAGTGTAATAATGAATAAATGCATAAACAGTAATATGAATTTATTATAATATGAGGAGCTATAAACTGAAAGGTGAATGTTGTAACATATTGCAGCACATGTAATAATATCTCAATCGGGCAATTTTACTTTACTATAGTTGTTTTGCTCCTCCTGGTCGTAAGTCTACAAATAATATACATGGACACGTGTTTTAAGCTTGGTACATATGAAAGGAACCATTTATTCCATATAAGGAGCTTTATTAACAGCAATTTTCCTATAGGAAGGTGGTAATTGTACTTTGGGAACTTAGGAACTCGTGAATGTGTGTATGTTTTAGATAATCTGTCTATCCATCACTCTGTGTGTGTTTTGTTGTTTTCGGTTCATTTGGACTGTAATCATATTCTGTAATAATACACATGTAATATGCAACCATAGACTCCTGTCGTCATTTTGCACGCGGCATAAGTGACTTGGCTTTTACACCTTTTCATTTCATATACTGTGGAGGAATTACTTATATGAAGCTGCTTTAC
The DNA here is from genome assembly GCA_019776165.1 of Pogonognathellus flavescens. NCBI lineage: Eukaryota > Metazoa > Arthropoda > Collembola > Entomobryomorpha > Tomoceridae > Pogonognathellus > Pogonognathellus flavescens. The sequence continues at coordinate 42,384 of JABASD010001025.1, read as the reverse complement.
ACAGATCACGCATTCACAAATTATTAATGTTTTCCTCACTTCACAGAACTACGACTACTTTGCGACATGACTTGAATTCTCGACTTAGAACGAAATATACGAAGGATGGATAATAAACAGAATTTAAATGTGTTTGCAAGGATCCTGGATGGATGTGTGTTTAAAGTGTGAAGCCATATGTATAATGGTGTATAGGGATTTACATGTGTTAAAGTTGTTACTGTTATTGTTCTTTCCGTGTAAATCATAAACCCAATTCCCTGGAGATATACACACTTGGCTTTACCAGCGTTTCATATTCATGATAAATCAAAATGAAAATTTTAACCACAGTCACTCATTTCAATCAAAACATAACTTCGTGTAAATCATATCATTTATCATGTGAATGCGGTTTTACCAAAAGGTGGCTTCGGTTATTGCCAAGTGTGAAATGTTTCATTCATTCATAAGTCTTAAATCAATGTGAATACTTTCAATTCTAAATCTGTTAATAATGTTAATTTCGCTGGCTACCTATTATGCAAGAATATTTTATTAAAATGTTTTTCATGTACAAGTTAAGAGGCCGGTTCTATATAAATTAGAAGATTAACTGTCTAAAAACAAAACTTAAATCACCTAGGTGAATCATTAAAATTACTGTAAAATCAGCAGTTGCGAGGGGGCAATGATTTTGTAAGAGATTTTTTCTACGCGAACCTTAGCAGCGCCTCCTAAATTTGACCCAGAGGATCGTGGTTGGTGTCATTCGAAAGCCCATTTCCTGGAGATTGCCTGTTAGTGCTTCTCAACTGTGCGGATTAGTCCATTCGTCTGCGACAAATATTTCAATGTGCCAACTACACCCAAAAAAATTAAGTTGGTGCATTAAAATATTTATTGTCAACGAATGGACTAATCCATGAACTTGAGAAGCACTAACAGGCAATCTCCAGGAAATGGGCTTTCGAATGATAGCAACCACAATCCTCTGGGTCCAATTTAGGAGGCGCTGCTAAGGTTCTACCAATTCAAAAATTAAGCAGTGATTTCAGGCTTCATGTGATACCAAGGTGATTTGTACCCCGGAATCTTATCAAATTTTATTTCAGATCCACCACACATTTGCAATTTCGAAGCAATAAAATATGAAATTGTAAGATTCTTCTTACTTTATTCTCACTATAGAAATAGTCCTTTGAATTCCTGGTATTTTTATTGCAAGCTCATAGTTAGTGCTTTTAAATTAAGTTTTTCTAGTATTTTTCTTGTATTTCCTATTTGTAAAATGGAATGTACAGGTTTTTACTGCTTATAAGTTTTAAATATGTATTATTGTGTTTTATCAATTCACATTTGAATGTGTATCTGTATGATATTATTCATATTCCTTGCTTTGTAGTTAATCTAGTATGTAATATTGCTGAATACATATACAGCTGAGAAAAATGGTGAAATAATCAGAAAAATGTATAGCCTTTGGAATTTCTTCCACTTTTCCAAGTTAAAACAGTTAATGGACTTTCCGTTTTCTATAATGCCAATGATTTATCACCAGCGGCAAAATAATAATCTTTATCCGATCAGACTGTTCATATTAAATCTGTCAGTGTAAAATCCCTAAGTAAATAAAAACGTGACGTGTAGTGTGAATGGCTCTGGCCACAACTTGTGAAAAAGCGAGAGTAATACCTAAATCCAACAGTTTAATAACATAAGCAAATATACAAACACAAAATGCAAACACAAATCCCGTATTAAAACTACACCTACACACAAACATCCCTATAGCTAGCCTGAGCTACTTATATATACGATTTTACACATACTCTTGTTGAGAACCTTCATTTCCTTCCTTGCAAACTGTGTGTCAATTTTCAATTGAGAATAAAGAATGTGCATAGTGTTAATAAATAAAGCTGCCAGCAAATTATCGGTTTTCCGAATGTTTTACATTATTTACGCATGAACTCATCTTCTGCGATATGCTCAGCTCTCCACACGAATAAAATTCAATGTCAACCTGACAAAAGTCCAAATAGCATAATATCCTTATCAACAACACCAACTATAGGTCTGACTTTATAACTTGCAGTGTATTCACATACACATCTTCTTTATTTTCTCGAGTTCAGAGCAAATGACTAAGAGCATATGTACATTACATACCTCCACGTCAAGCTAAAAAGATCTATGCGAAAGTTAAGCAGATGACAGACAAATACGATCGTAAAACTTGCAAATTTCACACATACTACTACTACTCTCGTCTCACTTTCTGTCTTAGTGTGTATGTGAGACTGGGAAACGGCATTTTTATTCTCAATTCCGCCTTTGACTTGTAAATAGAAATCTTGAAGTAGAATCTCTGGCTGTTTAGAGTTGGAGTGTGTTTCAGGAGTGTATAGCAAGGCGTTTAAATTTCTCGCCATGTTTTGAGAATCTGTCAGAGAACGGGAGAAATACATAAAACACACAGGGAAGTGGAATAAAGTGCGTATAGGAAAAAGGAGCAGAGAGAGCGGAAAAGAAGATGGAAAACTATTTGTAATTTCTCTGGAGAGTGAGTGGGATTGCCTCCAACAACGTTGGCTTTCTAAGACAATATAATTCCTCTTGTCAAAATTCAAATTAGCCAATAAATACATGTGCGCACACTTGTACAACCATAATAAAAACAAAATTAACCTTCGCTTAGCAGACGTAACTATCACGAAGTTACATAACATTATATACATGGCAAGCCATACAGCCTAAGAAAATATATCAAACTCAACTAAGCCACCAACATCTCTGACTCAACGTTTTCCTCCAACTGACTCATAAATTTACACAAAATCTCTTTTCGTATACACAAGATTAGTTGAGAATTTCGAACATCATTGACATTGGCTTTGCGAGATACATATATATCCGTTATATACACTCTTATACTTTCGTGGTGTATATCACCACATGACTTTCATAAATCTTACTAGTCCCAATCGCAATCTCGATACGAACCTAAAAGAGTTAAGTTTCCCTTTAACTTGCCGTTGCTTCTATATACACAGATTTTCTAGTTATTTCTTGTTGCTGCAATATTATATTCACATAATATCAATATCATTATCCAACAGTCATAAGAAATGAAATAAGATTTTTCCATTGATCGTTTATATCAATTATGTAATTTGTTTCTTATATGGATCACATTTGCTTTTTTAATTTTCGTTTTATGTCAAGAACCTGCCAAAGTGATATCTGTAGTAATAATATGTAAAAGTAAAATAACATATTTCCATCAAAACTACACATGGCTCTCCATAATATGTATGATGTATTAATATATTAATTCAGTATTAATCTTCCAACATACTTTCACTTTTCATTCTCCACCATAATACTAAAATGAAAATACCTTTGCGTTTTTTAAGTATCATTTAAGTACTTACGTCATTAGTATAACATATGAATCATTGCAATGTAATTTGTTAATAGAATTATTTTTCCTAGAACGTATTTTCATCCTCTGCTATCAATTTCAATTTTGAAGCATCGAAAAATGCTAAAATGTTCATATAAATTCATTTTCTTACTATTATGCAAACAAAAAGATAGAATAAGCAAATACCTGTTCTGTATAATGTAAATCGAAATACACGACGATTATAGCCTTTCTCTACGAATTTAGAAAAATATCAAAAAGTTAAATAATGTAGCTGCGTATAATATTACATACAGTAGTTACCTTTACTTACGTTTGCTTTAGATTGTGTATGTTATTGTCTAGGTACTTACAAACGTGTCTTTTTGTGCGTGCAAAGCATGTGTGACTAATGCCACGCTCTTTTCTTCGACACACAAAAACAAAACGCTTGCAAACATTTTCCGTATAGAAACTGACACGGTGCACTACATATAAAGTGTGTAGAAATTTTACATTCAGTTAAAGATTGCAAGACGCACGTTGATGTACGTGTAGTGTATAGTATTGTAAATACCTTGTTTATTTATACTATGCGAGACTAGCATTGGATTATTATTGGCATGATATTTGCATGTATTTACATATAAATAGAGATTCGAACACAATACAATACAGAAATTCGCTTTAATATTCCTTGCATGCGTTTGTGCGTGCCTTACTTGTATAAATAAATACAACTATGAGTATTTCACACGAAAGTCGCACAATGTACAATCGAAAGTTTGATAACGAAGGAATTTCTTATTTACAACAGCATCAGTAAGTATTTCTATTTCTTCCGTGTAAATAGCAAATGCAAAATTTTCGATTCACACAGAAAGCTTTGAGTGACTGAGTGACTGTGGCTTGTTAGGTTGACAGTTGTGTAGCTCTGCGTGTTGTAGCAGCTACGAAAAAACATTTTTCGTTGTATGAATGGAATGTGATTCGTGAGACGTGTGAACTTTTACACGTTCCGCATCAAGCCTGTCACTCTGACGGCAAACAAACAAAAAGAATTGTGAAGTAGCAAAAGTATGTGTAGATATTATTCATAATAATAGTAGTAGATGCTGCCTTTACAGTTATACAATACACGTACGCATTTCTATTATAGGTATTTACACACAATACATATATATCAGTATTATTAGTACTGTGTGTAGTGTATACATGGAATGTATATATATGATGATATAATGTTTACAAAACGACAAGTTCAATTCAAAGCACTTGACTTTGCTGTAGCTTTTTGTGTAATGTAATTTTATTGTAATGCAAGTAATGCGTTAAACCTTCTGTATATATACAAAACCTGTGTGTAGAGTTATAGCATTTCACTCTTGAGTTTTCTCTGCTTTTCCTTCAGCTTTCGTTATTTTACCTTTCCCTTGAGTTGATATTATTTGTTTTGCTTTTTTCTTTACTCACACACAGATGTACATACATCAGCAATGTTTTGTGTTGTGCATACTGTGCAGGTATTTTACTCCAGTATTTGACAACGGCAGTATCGCTTTACTTTTTACCCTTTTGATCTCCTGGGTTTTTTTTGTTCTTTTGGCTCTGTTGTGGTACGCCATTCTCTGAGAAACTTGAATCAAATCACTCTGAAAGAGTTTTTTGACTTTACTCAAGCGGAAAGGAAAGAAAAGCTGCCGTCTTTTGCGTAAGTTACACGGAAAATTGTCTTTTGAAAAATGGCATGTTCGAAATTCAAACGCTATATGGACTACGGAACAGTGCCCGCACAAGGTAAGAAACAAAACAATCCTTTCTGCCGACAAAAACGCAAAGAAATCAGCATTTTCGGAATATGGTATTGTGCAAATACCATATATCACTATTGGCAGACTTTTCTTACGCATTTTCACCGGATAACATCACAGATATCAAATTCTTTGTGTGTACCAGTATCTATTTACATAATAGGAGTACCCTATATACCACAGTCCTATTGTATTACGCATGAGACCATAAGCCGTGGCATACCTCAGTCGTGTTTGTACAGAGAAAATGGTTTAAGTGCGAGATAAATTACCATTGTTGATATAGACGCACATTTCAATGTTTTAGAGACACTTCAAGAGAAAAAACGAAAATGTTGCGTACAAAAAGAATTTTATACCACGTTTTTTATTTTTCCTTTTTTACAGCACAAATACGTACAGAATGTGTTTGCTTTACATACTTGGCTGCATGTGTAAGTCCGATTGAGTCTCATGCAACATCTATTTGCCTGGACTGCTTTGCAAGCGAAGATTTTCAACAGAGGAGTGAAATTCAAAGTAAAACGGAAGCCAATTGTTTCGTGTTTGACTCTTCTTCAGGTTCATATGTGGAAAAATAAAATATTACTGACATAACAAAATAAGGGAAAATGTCACCTATCTGTATCTCAACTGTCCTCTTCAATTTCACACTAGGCATTTGCTCTCTAGCGCTCTAAAAAAACTCTCAGCAAAAATCCAATTTCTACCACGTAATGTCGTACAAAGTAGATAATGTGGCATATAAAACACCCACACACCTTCCACGCAAACTTTTCCAAAAAACTCACACAGCATTATGCATTGAAGGTTTTATACTTGTCAATCCTATTTATATACATACTTATCACTTATTGCTCAATTGAGTGTACTAACAATAAATGCGGCTTTCCACAAAAATGCAACGACAGAAACACACGATAAAACTCTCAGTAAGTTTATTAGCAGTCATTATCTTTGCTATTCACTTTGTCGTTTCGAATCAAATTAGTAAACAGGCGAAATTCTCTCACGAACTAAACACTTTGTCTAAAGTCTGTCCAATATTACTTCAATAAAACGTAATGGTAATTGACAAACCCGTCTATACAGTTGACTGTGAATCAGATTAACAAAATTCAAGGCTATAATCTAACAAAAAATATTATTCGAATATTTTTTACTATGTACAATTACTTAAGTTATGAGTCTATATGTAAAATATTTTTCCGAGCATTTATTTTGTTCTCGTATGATTGAATATAGATTGTGGGGACAAACTCGGAGGCAGTACCGATAGACATGAAAAAAATAGTCATATTGTAATTATATTGGTATTGTAACTCTTTATGCGTATATCGTCTCAGTAATATAAATAGACAGACGCACTTACGATTCATTCGTTCACAAGTAAAGTGTGTAGTGTTATTACTCGTAACAATAAGCAAGAAGCTCGCGGTACGCACTTACATCGCAAAGAGGGATCATTGTGACAGGGAGAATCTTCTCGAGTACATAAATAACACTAACGAGCCATAAATTTAATGTGAGGATCTCCTCGCCATTAATTTGCCCTGTAGAAGAATTTCTGCAAACGTCCGGACGCATTACATACGAAATATCGACATTTTACGTTCCGACATGTCTCCAACACAGCTTAATTCTTCTATACAGAAGAATATATCCCACTTCTTTATATACATACTGAAACACATACGCAATAAGTGCGTATAGCATTCATGAATATTCACATTGCCTATATATACCTATAGCGGAACAATATATCAATATTCATGAATGTTTCTACACACGCATACGAATTACGCATTGATAAGAAAAAGTGCCTAGTTTTTTATTGCTCTTTCTTATACGTATACAGTAAAAGTGATTAGATGTGTGTTTCTTTGTATAATATTGTATCGTATTGTGTTTGAATGGTTTACGACGGGTTGTTTTACTCGCACTTAGTTTCTGGTATGGTACAGATGCTGATGCAGACGTCTTGACAGTAAATATGTGTCGAAATACATAGGGGTGGCTTGACTTGACTTCACTTGGCTTTAGTGCGTGACGGTGCCGAGTCGAAAGCAATGCCAAGTGTAAAACGCCACGTATAGTCACACAACACTAACAATAGCACAACTTTATACATCTCCGATGAACGATGATATAAGGTAAATTTATACAGAGCGAGACTTATATACAGTACGTAAATTAATGACCGACACAAGACACCTCTACTTACTAAATGTTTCAAACATGTTGTAAATAGTTGTAAAGTCTGTTCTGTTCACTGTAAACACTTAAAGTGCCTTAAACAGATTTATTTGATTATATTACGTAATTATATACGTATAAGGACAGATACTGCGGTAATTCCTGTAATTGTTTTTAAGCTACATAATACTTTGTACAATTTGTGTACAGTTTATTGAAGGACACACTATTAACTTATAGAAGATTTTCCTCTTACAGCATAATAAAATCAGATTATTTTTTAACATTGCTTTTTCTAAACACATAACATCAATTAGCAATTCCGGGGAAATCCACCATCTAATATAATTCATATCTAATAGAAAGTTTTTCTTCATTTGGATATTTTATCGACGTAAAGCTTGCTAAAATACAAAAAACGCAAAAAATAAGAATACACAGCGAGAGAATGACATTTTGCAACTTTCCAGTTGACTCTGGCAGACAAAACAAAAACAGTGGTAAGAAAGCTACGTGTTGTCATTAGGTTATCTTTTGACAGCTTTATTTTGCCTCGGTTACTCCTAGTCCTTGCATTTTGCCATGAATTGTATGGAAAACCGCATATACTTTCCGATGATTCCCTGGTACATGTGTTTTTGCAAAAATAAATCGAAATGTTCACATAATGATCTATATATCATATCCTATAATTTATTCCTTATACCAACAACACCAATCCTCCTCAATGCACGGAGTAAACTAAACAAACGCAAAAAACAAATACTGTAGCAAATCATACAAATCCAAATCATTCTGCCAAACAATTACTACATGCGTGTTTGGCAAAACGTATTTGTACACATACAAGAGTGGTGTCTGTGTATTTCTATTATTACCATAGTACGAATAGGAATAGGAAGATCAATCCTGTCACAATAATAAAAGGATCATAGGAAGTGTATGGTAATGGTACTGCATTGTGTGTTGCTGTGATCCACGTGGTGGTGTGTCAGTGTCAACCTTAACAAAACTCCACTTCGAATCTCAACTTGTCTAGAGGTGTTTTCTTTCACTTGTCTAAAACCTTCTTTCTTCGTATTCTCCACGTAGTAATACTACAAAAGAGAAGGAGGAAACAAACCGTGCAATTCTACATGCAAAACGTATCTGAGATTATTTTCCACTGCTGTGTGTATTGTAGATACACATGGACATGAAAATCTAATCCTATTGTTCTACATACACACTTCAGACCGACTTTTCCGTTTATACCTATAGACACGTAGTACCTACTTTAAATATACGAATACCTCTATGTATAGTAAGCTTGTTTTTTGTAAAGATATATACAGAGATAGTATCTAAATGCAAATAGTATTTATATATACAGTGATTTCGCTATGATATGCAAATGCTAAGCATTTTCCAATTTCCGCAGAAATGTATGACATCCAATTTCCCTCTAGAGAAGTAGAGTCAACTATATATGGTGAAGTCGCTACCGAGTCTAAAGCCTATCTTTGCTTATCATTTTGTTTAGCATATTATCATGGTAGCAACTGTGTGTATTCACAAAATTTAACCAGAAGAACCACACCTACATATTTATACGTATAGTTCCATTTCTTTTCGCAAAGTGCAAACTCTCTGCTTTCCTTGCAATAGACCCCACTTGGCTTAGCATTATTTTTTTGTCTCTTTTTCATATTGTCTTCTAACTAAAGTGAAGTCAAAAGTACAAAGTGAGTACCTAATTCAGGATATTATTGCTATTACCGAAGTTGCCCGCATCATTGTTGTGGAAGAATGTATGTCGTCTTTAACAATGATAATGTATGATGTAGTACTGATGAAATTCACTTTTGTCGAGTACAGGCGGCCTCATACACAACAAAAGTACCTTAACCATCTTAAATTTGCCTCATACAAACATTGTTGATAAAAATGTACCTATACACTACTACTGCATAAGATGGACATGATTCCACTTGAATAAATGAACTTGAAAAAGAGCAATAAGGCATCTCATTTTGATTTTCAATGAAACATCGTTACTGGTATAAATTGGAGTAGTACGGAAATCCAGAAAGGATAATACACCTTTTTGGTTTTTATTATTGTCTGTGGTTTGGTTTGGCTTAGTTTGCCTTGTATATGATTTGCTTGGTCTCTCATCCCTTTGAGCACTCGACGACTATTCACTCCAGATGACTTGATTTAGATGCGTCTCTTCCTATCTTAGCCTATAGTAAATAAAAATAAAGCGATAAAACTCTAGACCATCCTGCCATCACACAGTCCAGCACGCTCAAAAACCGAGAGAGACACCTCACTAAATACAGCATAACCCTTTCCTTTTCCACACACACAAGCACATGTCTTAAATGACAAAATCGGCTTCGCATTATACACAACAGAAAAAACATGCACATAAAGCAAAAGACTGTCTACTGAACTAACAATAAGATACAAGTATGTGGCACAAGTAGATTGTGAATTGAACTCTGACAAAGAGTTTCCTTTACTTCTTAGCTGCCACTACGTAAATTATGGTAACTGGCCTGTCCTATATAAACCAAGGGAATAAATACATCTCTTTTTACAGAATACACGTATAACATGTCTCCAATGCAATCTCTCCTTTCTTTGTGTTATATATATTATGATAGCCATATATGCATGTGTGTATGTACATTTATATAGGTTAACTACTTACCACAGTAAAAGGGGAAAAGGATTGAACCATTTTACACACACATATTGTGCATTGCACATAATAGGGACGTTACATATCCACAAAGCAGGGTTGTGTTGTTGTGGTGTAATATTTTTTAGCAGCTCCGATAGTAAATAGCTGTGACAGCCACCACCACTACCGTCCTATACTTTTTTACTGCACAAGAGACTCTAAAAGTAAACCAGAGGTGCTATACCTATATAACGTAATATAAATAGTATAGCATATATAAATATATAGAAACACCAAGTATATATATAGGAGGTAGACTACTATAGAACGTGTTCACAATTGCTTTGTCTTGTTGTACGAAGTGTATGGAATTATGTGTTGTTGTGCACACACACACGGTTGCTGTAATGTGATGTGACCAAATCCGAGAACGACGCTCAGGAAACCGCAAACAGATAAAGAGCAAAATAAAAGAGAGCAGACGGACAAACCTCTTCTTCTTCTTCTGCTGCTAATACTCTACATCCACATAGTCAAACCACAAACGAACGTTCTACTATATTCTTTTTAGTTCACTTGAGTTCAACAGCGAAGCAATTGCAATACACAGTGTGCGGGTACCTTTTTATAAGGGAATGAAAGAATGTACAGCTATATAGTCATTCTTAAGTACAGACAAGGACAGGGTTGGAATAGGAACTGAAAAGACATAATATTTGATATAGTATAAAGAGAATAGAGAGAGAGGTACTGTGGTAGAAGCCCAGCACTACTACACCCACCTAAAAGGCAAAAAAGTGAACTTGAGACATTAATGTCTCAATTCTTCTGGAAACTCACTCGAGGGGAACTGAAGGAAAATAAAAGAAAGGAAGGGAAAGAGTACGAAGAACTCTTGAATCGACGCCGAAAGGAAATGAACCGAAATGAAAAGCTTCGCCGATATATTCTGCCTTCAGACTTACACAGAGACAGTAATAACACCTATTTAGCTCTATATACTAGACCTTCGTGCTACAGAGACGGAGATACACTAGCAGTTCAATTCTTCTATTACATCTAAATTCCCCATGCCATAACGTAACGAAACCATATTCTGTGTATAATATCCAAGTACCAAACCACAAAAGTTTTTTCCGCTAGTAGATATCTTAATAATGATAAATAGCTCATTTCAAGTAGTGCCCTAGGTAGGTATACGCTGTATAAATACGATCTTAAAAGATTGGATACATTCCTTCTTCTTCTGTTGATTCGTATCAAACGAAATTAGCTAACATTACTACATCAAGATACTTCTGTAACGTAATATCTCACAAATCAACAGCATTTTCCTTTACAATCTGTAATACAGCAAACTATGTACCGTGTCACCAAATACATCCGGGCAAGACAAATAGTCAAACAAATCTGTTTAGGGTTTTAATGAAAACATTCGAATGGAACATTTGTATTCGTAAATGAAAACACACAGAGTGAACCAATGAAGTGCAATGCACGATGAATTTTTAGATACATAAGAAATATGTTTGAAAACACCATCTGATTTACATTTCAAGTAGAAATGGTTTTAAGGATTAGATTTTTATACTACGGTGTAATTCACGAGGAAAAATTGTCAATCTTATTTTTATTTCATTTTCAATCCATTTGTTTGAATGGTAGGACAAGTGGAAATGGAAACAAAGATTGCGTACATTTTTTATTTGTAAGTATTCTTTAGATGAACTTCAACTTTACGAACAAACCTGTAACAAACTTTGTTTCATGTTACACAGGATTTGTTTGTATACAAATATTTGTGTAATGAGATACTTGTCACATTTTCCCATGTAATACTATTCAATCCAAACTTGTAACTTGACATACAACACTAAATTGTACCTACTATGAAAAAGGTGTCGCAAGTAAAAAATCCTTTCTTATAATAGATGAAGAAAAGGCAGTCAAATAGAATACTTGAATAATGTAAGGGCTTAGATGTTTACTATACAAAATATTTCCCGTACTTGTGCTTGTAAGAATAAAATACAACGAATAAAATATTTTACATTATCAATGTTGTTTTATTCCGTGGAAGAATTTTTTTAGTGGAAATTTTATATTATATCATCTTTGTAGGTGAAATGTGTCCAATTCCTAGCCATTACTTTACATGCAAATTTTAAATTATTATTACAAAACGATATTTACTAAATGAATTAATTTCAGCATCAACTGACTTGTAGAAACTAGAACGCATTCCCTGAAATGATTTGAGGGGAAATATTTTTAAAGCTGAATGAATGGTGGAAGAGATGTAGATGAGACTGGAAATTGTAAATTGGAGCAAGTGGAGGGTGCAGATAGAGAAAGCTGGAGGCGATGATGAGTATAAAGTGAGCAAAGGATCTTTTCTCATCGCTTTGCTCATTCCGTCATTCCCAACTGACAGATCAGATTTTAAGACTCGAGACTTTTCTTGTTTAACGTCAAATTATTTTCCTCATTTTTCTCTTCTTCCTGCTCCGAACATTTTTTCAAATACTTCTTTCGTATTACAACTATGAACTTCGTTAGAATATAAATGGAGCCATGGACTAGTATGTACCTATATGCGATGCTTATGTACAGATGTTGAATATACCAAATTATTTATATAGAGGCATTACAATAATTATACACAGAAGAGAAAAATGCCTATAGTAAAAACAAAAGCACCATTACGTAATGTAATGCAATGGCACAGATGTTCGGTGTAGATAAACATTTCATGTTTATATTCTCTTCATCATTTTACATTGTCTTGACTTGACTAGCTCTAACATAATATAGTTATATCTCTTTCCTCTCTGTCTGTCTATACATTTTACCTATTTACTTCATTTCTAATCACTATATTATGTACCTGATAATAATATAGACACTAACGTTAGAATAGAAGACGACTTTCTGAATGTGACATGCATGGGATCAAATAAAATGATATAGAGCAGAAAATCTTATTTATTTCTACAGTATAATGCATTTCTATATTTATTCTCTGTAGTACCATCTGTATACAACCTAAATGCAAAAGAGAACGCAATTTCACTTTTACTTGTATTTCATGAATAAACGTCTCAATTACTAATAGTATAAATAACTGTTGGGAAAGATATCAGTAAATCGTTGATTACATTACCACAACCGAATTTGTTACTATATGTATTGTTATTTTACGCATTTACTAGGTTAGTGCTGGAACCAACAGATCTACACTTATCATACTGCCTGATTAAGTTGAAACCACGCAGAATTGTACAAACGATATTGAAAATAAAAATTGGAGAATGAAAAGTAAAGTAAAAAATTGCTGTAAACAATAATTAGAATAATTTGTTATTCTTATAATGCTCAGATTTTCTTTTGCTACTGTAATTGTGCACAATAAATACTTTTTGCCTATGCTCTAAAGTATATTACGTTTATTAATGCACGTCTGAAGAAGAAGCCATGTAAAATGCAGATGCATTTACAACTACTTGTAGTTGGCGCATACAGTATTTGTACTAATGAAGGAAAACAGCATCATGCAATAATTCCACTTGCATAGCAAGAGTAGGCCTGGGAAAACACAACTTGCACTCACATATACAACCTCTTCATTGCAAATGAGTATATTATGTTATATACGTGCATAAATATGGTTGTAGGGCATCAATAGAGTAATTTAGTAGAATATACACAAGGCGAACAGAAGTTATCCAGTCAAGCTATTCAACTCATTCATTAAAGACAATTTGTAAAATGAAAAGACACGAACATGCAAATAAAGAAGAAATCTTCATATAATCATTCAGTCGGGTTTGTTCCTAATTGGACCCGGTTTCCTCATTATAAATATCATTTTCTCTAATGTCTTCCTTCCATCATTATCAGGGAGAAGTCTTTCTTCTTGTAAACCAATCTTCTCCGCAGAATGTTTACAGCCTAAAACTAAAAGAGCTTTTTAGAAACCATCATTACCAACATTTCGTACTTACGCCATTCTGTTTTCATACGGATTCAGCTCAACCTCGTTTCTACTCAATTATGACAAGTTTGTTTTCAAACTTACAATGAATATTTTTGATATGTGCAGACTTTGTTGAAACCATCATATTAGAATGTATAGGAGCTCAGTGAATTACACACAAACTTTCCGAAGATTCTTTACGGTTGATTAAAAAGTCAAATGTCAAGTCAAATATTTTCCAGACACACGCACCTGGATAAAGTTTGACAGTTGGTTCTCACATATGGCCACAGATAAACAAAAAGAAAAGGACACTCATAAACCCTGATTCTATCTTTTTACTATTGTGTCAGCTACAATTAAAGGCTTAACCGTTTGAACTAGTTTTAACGGAGTTGTGTAAAAAATATATTCAATTAGGTGTAACTAAAGGGAATTTTAAGGTGCTAATTATATACGAACCATTTGTATTTATTGGTCTTTTTGCTACAAAAGGATACAGTGAACTATCTACCTAGAAAAATCCATAATATTATGGAACTACACCCTAATAATGCTTGTGTGTGACTTTACTGTAAAACAATGAGAACTTATAGTACATGCAATACCGACATAGTCAATGTAGCGTTTTAATATGGCCGTTGGAGATGATAACATAACATGTGCACACTTCACATTATTACTCTGTAGTTATGTGTTAAGTTAGTGAGAACAATGAAAGACAATCTGTAAGACCATTTCAAACCACGAAAAAACCAAGAAAGGTCGTTAAGACAATTCTAGTGTCCCTAAAGTGATGAAAATGTTCTAATGCATTGCTATATGCCATACTCAATACAAAAAGACAAAAAACATCTGTATTATATTTATACCTGCATTTACTAATATAGGACAAATTACGTATTTGTACAAGAAATACAGAAACGCCATAAAAGCTCATCATAAAAATTGTGCGATGCTTATAGGTTATTGTTACATGCACCAAAACAGTACAAAAATAACAACAACGTGTCTCTCCATTACAAGTGGGCATTTATGTTAAGCCAGACAAAATTCAAAAGTCTCACCTTATCCATAATTTATGAAAATGCGAATTTATACAACCATTGTTTTACTTTTCTTCGTATAAATGCCCTGTTGTTATTTCGGGAGTGTCACATCGTGATTGTTGATAGGTGTCTATACATGCAAGCTCTTACTTACATTTTTTGAAACAGTCTGTCTATCTTATCCTTCATACTATATAGTGGTTCTATTTAAAGAGAGACAGTTGTTTAAGCTTTCTCTTTTACAACTGCGTGTTTGCCATTATTATTGACTCACTTTCCTTTATTGTGTACAATGTAGCGTATTTCGCTTTAAAAGATTGAGTCAAGAAACTTCCTAGCCTTGTCCTAAGTAGTGTCTTCAATGCTTCGTGGTCTTTCTCTCTCTCTCATTTCGAATTGAATGAGCTAAAACATCAACAGTATACTGTCTCTTACTCCTTTTTGCTTCCTTTTCATCCAATATACCTAATATTGCTCTTCTAACTAAATAAAACTACACTACAGAACTTACATACACAAACACTCCACACAGAACATAACCTTCAAGTGCCCCCTTATACTGGTATACCTATATAGGCATTTGCTTGCTTTGAAGAAGTACAATATACCTTTATACTTCTATATAGATGTATTGTACGTGTATAAATGCATTCCAGGCCACTTTAGTCACTTTACATCTTCCTTTCTTAATATTACGTCAACTTGACAAAGTAAAAGGGAAACAGTCTTTCTCTTTGCGTTTTCTATTGTACCTGATGCTACAAAATGAAACAGAGACTTGAAAGACTCCATATAAGGTTCTTCTGAAGTAAATCTGTAAGTTTCTTCCTTTTTAGTTAGAAATTATATACCTATATAGATTGCTATATATAAATTATTTTTAGTGCAGTTAAGATTTTCATTTTCCACTGTGAAGGAAATCTTAAATGAGTTTAAGTGCACTTTGCATATTTAAGAGTGTAGTAGGAGCGTATGCTGTGTAGATTTGTGTTGCTGTTGTATGAAAATGTACGATGTAATTTAATAGCGTAGCTCGCTACATGTACGTAATGCAATGTTAATCTACAAAGCGGAGTTTATTGGTCTGGTTGAAGTTTAGCTGCTGTTTTAGTTCTCGTGTATGTGTGCGAGTGACCCAAAGAAAGTTGTTTACTAAGCCCGATAGTAAGAAACCGATAAAAAAGCGTAGGTACGAATTTTTTCGCAAAGAAACGGACTCATCCTCCTACTAGTATAATAAAATTGCTATTTCTGCGCTCTTTGCCTACATAGGGTGGTTTGTATAGTGTGAAACGTGTGACTGTGTTTTTCTGATGGTGATATAAAGTTTAATTTGACTGTCTGACCTGAGCAAACGAAACTCAGCCTACTTTCTTACAAACACATACGAGGAGAGCCAAGAAAAAATAGTGGGAGAGCCATATAAACAGAAAAAGAGCGAGAGAACTATAAATACAATGAGAAAACACACAGAATTGCAATTGTAACTCTATTTTTCAGAGTGTTTCATCTCAGAGAGATTCTTCCACCAACCAGTTGTTTTCACAGGCAAGTTAACGACGGACCAACTTACAAAGACTTTTTCCTCTTCTTCTTCTTCTTCTTCTGCTTCCATTGCATATATTCTGTGTATACCATAAATACTACAATGTGTAGTTGTATAGCTGTAAGTATTTACCTTCTACTAACTGTATACACTGTAATATATAGAAATGTGTATCAAAAAGGTGGAAGTACCCGTAAAGGCACCTATAGGATACACAGAGAGGTAATGTAGTAATGTATTGCTATATAGTGTTGAAGAAGTGAAGTAAAATAGTCAGCAAAGTCAGACAATGGTAGAAAGAGCACACATCCTCTTTTTATCTGAAGAGTCAGAGCACGTTCTCAACGAAATACAACGTGCCTTGCATTTTATTGTATTTTTCTCCTCCAATCTCGCACCGTCGCCACAAATTAAAACTTGAGCCGAGTGAATAGCAGCACGGCTCTTTTTGTTCAAGTGAATGAACCAAAGGTGTTGGTCAGACAGAACACACGAAACTTTCTTGCGAAACAATCCCTTTCTGCTTTTGCATTCTCTTCACTCAAAGTGTTTCTTTAATTGTGCACTTTAATGATGTATGGCACATTAATTTACTTTTAACTGGCTAAATAGCCAGGTACTTCTTAAGTTGACGAATATTAACTTTACTATGTATATACACAAAATAAAAATCCACCTTAACTTGGAATATATATAAAATTCTCAGGAGATATACTATTTATCATAGAAGGGGCTTTCTGCATTACAATTTCACATTTGCAATTACTAAATCATACTTGTACCCTTTTGCGTTTGTGCAAATTCCATTTCCTTGTTCGTGTAGATTAGTTAGCAAAGTAAGAACAATTAGCTTCATGATTTATTACCAGGTTTCATTACAATTCTAAGAATGTTTCATATTGGTAGAAACCTAAACCAATGCTCTTATAGTCAGTTTACACTTGTAAATGTCGAAATAGACTTTTTAAGTAGAGAAGTTTATATAGGAAAACGTTGACCCCAGTTTTTATTCAGAAAATCTGACGGGGAAATCATCAAGGGATCTTTTGCAATAAGGTGTCTCACAAAAATAATAATGCAATTCACACCAACAAACTTGCCTTCACTTAAACGTGAAATTGAAAGCAAATTATTTTATTCACGGCTTTATTAAGAATGTATTAAATAAATAAAGTCATGTTATATACAACAGAGGGTAGTGTTTGTTAAGTGAGTGCATGTTTGTTATACACAATGTACTTCTATTTGAAAGAGTAAGTATATAAATGTGTGATAAACATAAAAGTTCTTTCTCGTCTCCAGCGACATAAGGAAATCGCACGAGCGGAGCAAATGCAGATAGTTTGAAAAGTAATTTTGCACATTTTATTATTCAGCATGGAACTGGTTTTCGCTTCGGTTCATTCTCCAATTTTCTTGCTGAATTCAAAATGTGACGCAATATGTCAAATTAAATAACACGACAAGCTGCCTGCTCCCAGAGACTTGATCGCTATCAACTTATCAGAGACTTGTACTTTACTACTTCTACTTACAAACCATCAGTTTCACATTTTCCCTTACATTTATTTATATACAACGCAATCGATAAATATCATCATCTTCCAGTAGTACCAAAGCAAATAGATCCTGTTTACTTCTTACTAATCCTAAATTACATTAATATATTGACTCAACCAACTACAAATAGTTCTTATGGAACTTTCTCATGAAATCCAAATTAACTTGCAGTTTCTACTTTCCAGATTTATTTCCATGCTTCGTATGCAACACTAGATCATTCCTCCTAAATTTTAATATTGCTCTGCCTCCCAGGTATTCCTTCCTTTGCACACAGTACACGCATTTCCTTACTTAACTTGATCTATATAATATCACACACAATATTTAAAACGTTTACCTGTGTTTTTGCCACAGTGACTTTACAAGTCACTATATGCTTCTTTTAGTCTGTTTTGTTTAATGTGGTAAAATTATGTATAGCTACTTATGTACGTAAAGGCAATACCTGTGTGTAGTGCCAAGGAATTTTTAATAAGAAGTCAAGCCAAGCATCTAAAATTGTGACTCGGAATCTGTCTCAGAAGTAACAGGACTCAACCTCAATGATGTGCTAATGTTATATAACTGGAATTCCTACATGTATACTTCTAAGGTATAATATGTAGTTATACATTATGTAAGTTATGGATTAGATACATATTGCACAGGCATAATATACGAAAAATACCAATTTGTGTGCGGATACAACGTATAAGAGACTACGTTATTATTTTTGGTAGTCTCAGTTTTGCACACACATCCACAGCGTGCATTAATAAAGGAGAAAGTCATAATGCGATATGCCTGAGTGCTTTTAAGGTGAATGGATTATTATGACCGTTTGATATTTGCATGTTATAATAATAATGGAGAGATGCAAGTAGAGCTACTGGAAAATACCCGTAAAACGCTAAGTTGGTCTCTGCGGTGGTTGGTTGGTTACGGTTGCTGACTGTGAATTAATTTCCCTTGTGTACCTCATCTATCTTCGGGTATTGTCCTGTCATTTTGAATAATACCGATGAGCTCTCATGTCATAATGTGACATCGTACCTGTACCTGCGTCATGAACTCCTTCATTTCTTTACTTAGCATGTTTTAATATATTTTCCTATCAAGAATTCCTTACCTACTGCACTTCTGGCTTTACTTTTAATACTAAAACGGGATAAAATTCGTCTATACCAGAATTAGCTTATATTTTGTACGAATCTGTAATTTCTTCACTTAAAATTCTTTGTTGTCTATAGGATTTTTCATTTGCATAGAAAGGAAATATTTTCTTGTATCATCTAACAGTAGGCACAAGACACAATAATTAATATTAGTTTAAACGCTGAAAGATGTACCTATAAAAATAACAATGTTGCGACTGAAAAGAATTTAACCTGTATAAGTAAATATAAAATTAGTTGATACACACACTTATTTACTAAACTACTTTATTATTTGACTTGATAATTAAAAACGAGAAAATATTTTCCTTGCAAGTCACATCATATCATATCATGTAATCAAATAGTAAAGTAATCTAATTTGCTACAATTACTGGTACAAACGTTTCATTTATATTACGATTATAATAATCACCGGATGAATGACAAAGTGTACTAATTAATCATTTATTTAGGTAATGAGTCGATAATTTGTGCATGTAGTTCCTCATAATTCATTACTTCATATTATTCCCTGGTATGTCTGACTAATGGTATATTACAAATATTTCTGCTTAATTAAGTACGGATAAGATTAAAATTATGTTTATTTTTCATTAAGACGACCACCATGACAGACAGAGCGTGTATATGAAGAGAGAATGATCGATAGTGGATTTGCAAAGGTAAAATCTAATTATAGCTCAGCGAACGGGAAAACTACAAGTTAATTTGACCTTATGTTTATTTAATGCCTTCAACAGCTCAACCTCCTGTCGTTGAATTTCCTTTGGGAAATGAACACCACAAGAAGCATTCGTTCCCATTTATTTTTCTACCACACTATTATTGCATTGCATGAAATCAACCCGAGAATGATTCGCACACACAAACAAAACTAACGAAATTCCCTGTTACTGAAAATAAATAAGTACTAACAAGTATTAGTTACATAAAACATGACACAATACCTCCCTACTTACGAATTTACCACAAACGAGTTGTGATTTATATAATCCTTTGAAAAGACAATCGTTTTAATTAAAAACAAAGTAATGATTCTGCCTTAGGAAAAAGGCTTCCCTGTAATTCACACATTTATTTTCGTAGAAATGATTTCCTTTCATGTTTGTATAAAACTAGTACATATATCACATAATCTTCAATCTTACACAACATCAGTAAATTCAAAATCATAACGCAACTGTCGCATTGTTACATAGACTTTGATAATACTAATGTATCATGTAAATTCTAAAAACCAGTTTTAGATTCCGTTGAGCTCAATCGCACCTGCAGGATGATGCATAGAACAATAATGAGCCCGATTTGTTAAAGTAATTGACAATAGACAAAGTCAATTCTAAATCCTCATTTTATTACTGTATTCTGCTTTCCAAGGAAATAAACACACGGTGGGATTATATTCTGCATGCTAAAAGAATGGTTTATGCCATATCCTCCATATGTGTTTCTATATATGCAGAATCGGTATAATTAGACATGTACAAAAGCTTACTGATACATCTACTGAAGCATTGAGGATATGTGATGTAAGACTGTCACGAGGATTCCCAGGTGTATATATTATTTATTTCGGCTCAATGGTTTCACAAACTACAAGGTAATTTGTACTCATGTGTCTTCAAGCTCCTATATAGATTTTGGAGCTAGGATAGGAAAGAAGAGCTTACAAATTAATGCTAATTTATTTGGTAACTAGGTATTTGCAGATACATAGGTACCTACACTATTTACTGTGTATGTAATAATATAAGTATTTACATTAAATATACTTTTGCGTTATAGACTGTAAATGGAGAGGGCAGTATAAGCATCCGTTTTGTGTGCAATACCGAAATGTCATCACTACTACCCGGAGAAAGTAAAAGTCCCACTCACAACATTCAGACAGGCTCATTTTTGCAAAAAAGAAATTGTAAAAAGGTTTTTCTCGGTGAGCACTGCATGGGTCGGCTAATCAATTTCGTTGTCTGAAATTAAGTCATGTGAATGGGAACGAACAGGTGACAAATGTTCTCATTAGATGTTTCACTTTGCACTGTACACAAAGACATTACATTATGCATTACAAACAAAATCGATATTGATTTCCAATTTTACAAGGTAATTTCACGCAACCATGCATTTTTAAAGGTAATTCTATACACCCACACACGAACATTCTCTGATCCGAAGGAGATTTTTACCTCTTTTCGTATTTCTTCCTGTAAAATAACTTTTTCCAGTTTTTTCTGTTCTTCTTCAGAATCTTCTGTGAACCATCACTTATCTGTATAAATCCTGTGTATTCCGTATATATAATATAAACCTCTTGGTTACTTAACTTAATATTTTATGCAACAAGATAATTAAAAAGAAACGCATAAGGATTAAGGATGCAATTGGTTAGTATAGGTATAGTGCAGAATATTTGAAGCTCTGTTCGTTTGATACAGTAGTACTAATAAAATTGTTTGTGGTTGATAAAATTGTTGACAACTCAATGTGGAATTGTATAATACCTATGTAGTACTTAATGTTCTAATAGAGAGCAATAATGTAATTTAAGGTGTTCATTCAAATGGAGACGATATCTCTACGTAAAATGTAAATACATCTCCAAGCAAGGATTCGCACAATAAAATAAACTATGGCTATACTGTAAGTATTACTTCAACAGTACTACATTTTACAATGTCATATATCCAAGTAGCACTTGAAATAAATTGAAACTACAGCAAAGAGACTTCTAGTACTACCTAATAAGTTCTCCTACTTATACCTACCACAATAATCCAGCAGTATCGTGGTAGCAAATGAAGTTTAGCTGAAACTGAAGTAAATGTGTTTACACATTCACCCAAGACAACAAAAGCTTCTGCACTATACATTCCTTCATCGCGTCCGGATTTCATTTCCGAGATTTATTTGATATACTGTCCTTACGTTCTACAAACTATAAGTTATACCTATATATACATATTAAGTAGCAGTAATATAATAATAGAGAAACACAACGGAAAACTTATTGTCCTGTGCATACAATGCACACTTACCTACTTTCTCTAATTGTTCAGCTTGCCAAATCTAAATAATATGTTGAAAAGTAGCTGTAGCATTGCAATAAACGATGGAGCCGTGAGCCGGGTTGTTTCAGTTTGAGACAACAAAGAAAGTCCACACAGAAGAAAACAAGACAAGGTGGGACAGAAGTTGCGGTGTTTATTCGCTGAGTGCTTTGGAACGGCATAATAAACACAGGATCTATGCTTACACATCATAATACATGTTCAGAATACGACTACCATCATCTTTGTTAATCTAAACAGTGTGCCACAGATGAATGTCATTATAGTTTCCTCATAGTGTCATGTATGTGAGTGACAAAACCAAAACTAAGTACATTATTATATCAGATTCTCTTCTATGTCTATACTTATTACTATTATTATTACACTCTGCTACTCTGCTGCCAATTATATTAGTGATATAATAGATACTATAACAAATGCAGAGAAACATTACATATAGAAAATTGATATATCCCCCATTTAACATTCGTAAGAGCCTCTCTGAGATTTCTGTTTGGTTGGATGAGTATTCAACACTCAACTGTGCTTACATTTACAACTTACGTGGATACGAACTGATTTAGCTTACAAGTTACATAGAAACGTGTACAAAGACAAAGACTTGTATAGGCTGAAGCACAAATGTGATTTAAATTAACTGTGGAATCAGCACTCGTCGCACGCTTTGACATGATTTGATTTGAGTTTGATTTGACATGATATGCGGAGATGGTAGATCTAAATCGAAACTAAGGTAGTACTTATTCATGGTGTGGGAGTAGGTATGAAATGGATCATTATTATCCAATTACTAGTTTTCGTTCAATTTGTTTTATCTTTTAAAAGCTTGTTTTTGATCGTCACACAGGCACACATGTAATTTGACTAGTACGACAAATAACCTATCCGAGACAACGCAGATGACATAAGTATAAGTTAGTTTCACAGTTGCATGTACTTGAAAATTTCATCTGTATATGTAATATAGCTACATATTCTTATAATACTATAAACGAAGAATTCTTATGTGAAGAATTATATAGAAGAAAATATTTTTTTTATAACAACAGCGATGGTCACTGCACTGAATAATCTGTAACAATTTATATACTACAGGTAATACACACAGGTAGATCAGAATCTTGTCTCTCGAATGTTTTACAAATATGTAGGAATTTTTAAGGAATTTAATGTGCTGATTGATAGGTTGCTTTGATTCGTTGATTCACACCATCATGAGTGAAATAATTCAGAATCATTGCAAATCAAGTCAATTTCATGACGTGAAATATAAAAGCAAGTGGATGTCTTTCCATTGAAAGCCAATACTACACTTGCTCGTGCACAATTTCAATTCACAGAAGTCTCATGATTTTCCCCAGTGATATTTTAGTTATAGTAAGAAAAGCAATAACATAATGACAATAATGGATGATGATGAAAATGCTACTACTGCGTATGAAATCTTTGAAATCAATGCAGTTGTGTCTGTGAGCATGACAATTCTTATTGTTAGTTTTGATACGAAATGTTAAACTTGTCAGCATCTATAAGAATACCTAAAACGATTTGTCGCAGACAGTATTGCATAGCATTATCGAAGTGTGCGTTGCTTTTCTTCGTTCATTGCATTGTAGTAAATAATTGTGTCCCAAATTAGGTTGAGTACGAACGTAACTATTTTCTGTATATCAAAGAGAATGATTCAGCACCAAACTCAATGCTATGTATTTATAAAAGCATCATTCTTAACTTGGATCTAACATTAAAATAGTATATGAATAATTCAATCAAGCAAAAAAGAATTGCAGTAGGTATTTAACTACATTTTCTTCAAAATGAGAGAAATAACTTTCAGCAAAATTCCATGTACAACAAAACTCAATTTAATTTACCAGTATTGCCTAATATATATCTAGTCAATCATGTGAAACGTCTACAGAAATAATTGCAGATACAATTAACAATAAAACACGAGAAAATAATTCAAAACTTTTTCTTATCACACTGAAAAGTAAACTAATACGCAAAATGACGAAATCGGGAAGATCACTCTAGTCTTTATTAGTACGTGTAGTGCAAATAATTCCTGCCTTAGTCATAGCTCATCCCTACCAACCATGACAATCGAGAACGTTTCATGGAGCAGAACAGAGCAAATGTAATCATGCATTCCAAAAAATAAGACGAACGTGACATGACACATCATAACAATAACATAGTCATTTTATGGGTTACTGTAAGAATCCAAGGAGTACCCTGTCATGTTTCTGTGCAGTGTAGTGTACCACGTATATTCCTTTTACTTACAAAAAATGAAATCTTAAATTCCCTTGTAAAAGCGATATAGGTAGATGCAACAAAATGAAAATATTCCCATGTTAAAACTTACATGTATGTAGCTTTTGCCTATATATGAAATCCACGTATGGCACAAAGACTTATAATAATATGTAATCGGAATTTCCTTCTTTTTTTATCACACTGTCCATCTCATCTCTCTCTCTGTGTGTATAAACTAGCATTCACATATGGGAAAGAAAAACATGAAATTTCGTTCAGCTTGTATATAAAAGCAGTTGCTTGGTTTCTTATGTTAGTGGACTGGACATGTTAACCTGATGTCACTTCCACTTGTATTATCAGATCACATCTGTTTTGATAGCAAAGTGAAGAGGTAGTGAGAAAAAACGCAAAGTAGATTGGGTTGAATTGGTTTAGCTCAAATGACACGATGGGACAGGTGAGGTGACATGACAGAGGACCTCATGCTGACCAAACTTCATTCTACAACACAATCCTTCTTCTCTCATACTCAATTCTCTCAAATACTGTGTGTACGTTATAATATACGTTATATAACATTAAACTGTAATATAGTATAATATTATTGTCAATGGAAAATGTAAACCAAAATGGCAAGCCGCCATAGCCAGAAGGCCAAATTAATTCTGGATGAAGAAACGATAAGGGATAATGACATATTTTTAGAAAACTGCTTGAATCATTGAGAAAACAACGTTTAAAATGGAAGAAATTCCCTGGTAGTGCATATGCTACATAATAATTTTGTAGTTTTGTTACTATTCCAGTTTTGGAATAATATGTAACAATGGAATTTTTGGAATGAGTTAAAGGAGTTAATAGAATGTATGATATTATATGTAAAAATGTTTTGTGTGTGGGAAACAGGTGGACAATTTCGAGTGTGATAAAGATTTCGGTTGATTCAGAGACCTCCTACCAAGTAGCTTTGTAAATATTGTGATAGCGCTCTCGTAGGTGTGGTGACAATAACAAAGAGTTTATTTCTTACCTCGGACGACGAGTTTGACAGGACGGGACGTGAGAGCATCTTGAGCAGCAAAATCTGAAGCTGTCACTTGACATTCCCACTCTCCATCGTCGTATTCTAATGCTGCGTTCAAAATTCGGATACTACAGTCTCCCACGTCGGGATTCCCTGCCCACTCATATTTTCCTAGGTAAATTCCCACGGGCTGTGTGCAAATAAAAAGCAAATAAATTCATGTTAAACTTTTTCAATCGTTTTTATGGGATTCTGACATTTTCCTCAATTTATTCCGTATACAGGTAAGAGAAGATATATTGGAGATCTATAGGGATTTTATGTATCCAATTTAAATGAGCTTTGTTCCTCATTAAAATTTGTTCTTTGGGAAACACGAGTAGAGTAAGGGAAAACTGCACAGTGTATAATTTCTATAAAGTAAAGACTCTTCTGGAGGAGTTGCCTATATAAAATCAGAGAATCCGAATTGAGGCAAAGCTAAACAAGTAAAATCTTATACTACAGCTTTAATTGGGAAATAGTAGAACGTATTCTTCGGAAACAATTAAAGCGGGGGAAATCTGAGTCACAAACGGATATTCGTGAAATTGTTCGGAGAAACGTTGCGTTTAGTAAACCACGCAAAGGAGAAGGAAGTTCAGGATGGAGAGGATGAGAAATCCGATTTTATTACATTTTATTTTTCAACCCCGAAACAGTAAACTGCATTAAATTGAGAAAGACCCTATAAGTAACGTCGCAGTATTGTAACAGAAGTAGAGTCAAGCAACTGCGACCAAAGTTCTTCAATTATTAAAACGAAGCAACTACTGTGCTATACCGGTATGGAAAACTACTCCGGTGGGTTTAGTATTTCATAGTTTCGGGTTGAAGTTGAGTTGAGCCTCTCATTGCAAATTTCAGAGCTGAGTGAGTGAGATGAGCTCTGAGTGAGCTAGAGCTCCCTAACTAAACTCCCTACGTCTATTATGGTCTGCTCTATCTGTTTATGTATTAAAATTATAATACATGCAAACTACCCACTGTCTGTATTATTCTCTCTCATGTTATATCTTCTTTTTACCATAAAAATATTCATACTATTTTAGTGGATATGAAAACACAAGCAGTATTTTACAAACAGATCAAGTAGTTCTGGTCTACCAAAAAGATACTGTTAATTCATGTTCACACACACCTGTCTTATTATTTCAATTTCTTAAATCAAGAGACTGTGTTTATTCATAAATTCACACATTACTAGCGTTTTCTACAATTATGGTAATTAATTCCCAGTCATGAAACGGTTAGTTTTAGGGATGGTTGTTTCCTAAAGATGTAAAAGTGATAAAATGTTGTTAGAAAAACTTATTTAGTGTAAAAAGTAATTGGGACTTACTTTTCCATCTTTTTGCCACGAGCACTGCCCTTTCTTACTGAATATTTTGCATGTGAGTTTTGATTCTTGTCCAGGATTGACTTCACTGTAATCTGGCTGCTTCTCAAACTGTTGGGCTCCATTACAAGCTATGACAAAAATGAGCACATTGTAAAATAAAAATTACATAAAAGTACCTAAGTGCTTTTCTTAACTATATTTACCGATGAAATATAATTGCAGAAAACTGGAGTATGACCTACAAATTCGTTTTGAACAAATTAAATTATTAATTGTTCAACTTAAATTCGCAACCTCCAAATTGTGCTTGATAAAAAAATATACAAAAATATTTTATTTTTGTACTCGTGACTCTTGGATCATTTTTAGTAGAAAAAGAAAAGCACATGTTTGAATAATGTAAATTAAGAAATATCACCAACTCTGTTAACCACACTAAATCTACATTACTAAATGCCACGTAAATACCATTTTCGCTCTAATTAGAGTAATATACCATTTGCAGTTTAACAATCTTTTACGCTCAAGTACATTGGTAAATACAATTGAAAATTAATAATAAAAGATTAATGCCAAAATAATTACAAATTCGCCAGGATTTCCTTATATACTTTAGTGTAGGTATATTTATACATACAAATATTCAAATAAGTATTAAATTTGTTCATGTACAGGCTTAATGAATGTTTTTTTATACATGTTAAATTATAACTAGAATTATCAACAATCCAATTTTTGTATTCCTGAAAACGACTTTTGTGGCTCTACAGGGTAGTATAATATTATTTTGATATCGGTTTATTTTTATTTACATATGCATTACTACAGATACCTGGTTCCTCTCTCTCGTAATTGACTTGTTGGCAGAAAATAATTTACGTGCACTGCGCACTTTTAATTGGAAATTATGATTTCGTCATCCGATTCTGATATTTAAATGGAAAGTATTTGCAATAGTACAGTAAAAATGCAATGTGCTTATTCAAGGGGAGAACTACGTGCTTCAAGGTTTTGCGAATTTCGAGAAATTCTAGCCTGTGAACGCACCAGTGGAGCTTGTGCGTGTAAAGCTGCTCAAAAAACCTCATTTCATATTCCATGCATATATTTCCACCACGTGCACAAAATTCAATAAAACATTCCATCATAAAAGATATTATACATGTAAAGTGTGAAATAGTATCTATTAGTATACACACATTGCAATTGATAGCCCACATATAGTTTGTCGCTTATAGGTACGTGGCTCCGTGGCTGTGATTGTAATAATTGAATAATTCGTAGACATTCATGCTCAATTCCCACTTTTATTGCATATTTACAATTCCATGTGTGCAATACTACATACCTATTTCATCTATACATACAAATATAATTAACTGTAACTATAATAAACTACAGAATTTTATGCGAGTTAAATGTTTTATTACATTTCACTGTCATTCCATCAAATCTACAAAATCTCGGCGAACTCGTCTATTTCATCATGTTACAATGTTATGTAAATGAATACAATTAAAATGCGCAGTAAAAGCATCGAAGTGAAAGTGTAATAGTATACTTCAACAAAGGTAAAGCATTTTTCCTGTACTCATAATATGAAATTTCCTCTAAGCTCTATATACAACAACAAAGGAAAAGTTTTCCTCACTTTCAATTCATGGAACTGAAAATGGAGCATAATACACATAATATACGAAGGTAGGCACAAAGTAGAATGTTAAAAATGTTTTCCAAGAAACACATTCATGAATTAATTTACTGGTGCAGTTATTTATACACGCACACAATTTTATTTAGCAATTGAAAATAATGCACATAGTATTGTAAACTCAGATTATTTAATTATAGAAGTGCCAGTAGAAAAAAACAAAATATATGGAAGTCATAATGACTTGTGAATCTAACAATTTTTATACTACATATTTCGTGTGGTTTTGTGACTTTGGGAATGGAAATGACCTAAAACGTGTTTTGACAAATATTTAGCTTATTTCATAAGCTCAAACTGAAAATGCACATTTGTATCTAACACGCACACGCTTCATTATAGTAACTCCCTAAAATTGTGAACATCCTTTCCTATTCATGAATAATTCTATACATTGCATGTTGAACAACCACATTAGTGTTATACAGCAAATTATAAAATTATAAAACATCACTTCGTAATAATTCCTGAACTAAATTTTGGTTTTATTGATCAACTTTTCTTTCTGTTACCTAAAATGTTGTTTGTTTGAAGGAGAATCTAATTATTCACTATGTATCGCATTTACAACCACAAACCTCCAGTGCCCATTTTACCTACAAAATCGCAGCATCCTTTAATTGCATTACTTACCGATGAAAGCTTTCTAGTAGTATATAGTACTCGTACAAATTATCAAAATCTTCTTACCTCTGCTTACCTATATAGGAAACTTCTTTATAGTCTTAATTACAAGGAAAGTAAAAGTAATGAAGTTTAGCGTTTATGCAGGTAAATCTTGACATAATAGTCCTACTGCGCTAATAATACAGTTGTATAACTTTGAAACAATTTCTCTTTTAGCTATACAAAGTTGAAGTTTAACTTTGCATTTACATTTTGCATTAAAGTCGTTAGTGTTTCGTGGTAAGAGTTTCCTCTTCAAGACTTCCCAACTCTTATCCTTATATATACTGTAGCACTAAAATATACGTGTAGGTGCGTTTCATCTTCTTGTCATCACATTTTCTTGAAGAAGTCTGACACGCGAGTTTATCATCATCACACTCTTCTCACTAATGTTATCTAACGAGCTTGCCTCGCTTTTGTTTCAAATTAAAACCCAAAGCTAATAACTGACGCACATACACAGCCGTAAAACAGAAACCTCTCTCTTGGAATAATCTAACACACAATCATTGTTTTCGAGCACGCAGACAAAGTCAGTCAACACAAAATTAACAGACAGCAAGAAGAATACTTAATAAAAAGAATTCAAAACAGCTCCTTATATTTTTCCTACTGTTCTTTTCTTTATTTACAGATATACTCGCAAAAGTGTCAAAATACCGCTGTATTTTTTCATATAACATTGAATTTTACATTTTCACAGAGAAGTAGGTTTCGTTTTCACGTAAGGAGTATATACATATAATATGTGTACTGTATTATAGTAGAACTGTAATAAAACAGAAATGCATTTGCATTTGCTAATGCATTCCTCCTTTTTACATGTACATTAGAGATAAAGTGAAAATATACGGGACGAGTACGAGAAAACAAAGAATTCCTGCAATGCTGCAATTAAAAACAAATTGGGATGCGTTTCTTGACTGTGTTAGACAAGAGGGTTGCCTTTGCCTGGGCTTGCACGAATATTTGTTTAAGTGGAACTCGTCTCTGAATGTAAATGCATTGGTGAGGAGTTTGAGTTTGAGAAATGATCTCTCGACGCACTTTCAGCACTGAAGTCTGACCTTATCTCTTCCAGATTAGTCATTGCTACTACATTGTGCCCTGGAAACAATAACTAACGTATACTACTTCCCTCTCGTCTCTTCCTATATAATTCCACTACTACTAATTTATTTCTCTCTACTATACCAGTACACCTACTGTAATAGTAATATTATAAGTATAAAACGTATATACTCACAGAAAACAATTCCTATAACAATTTACATGTATATAAGGGAATAAAGCTGCTGTCAGGGTGTTTGGATTGTGTTTTCGGGTTATGTAATACGTTGTTAGTATAGAAGTTCTCTCTCTCTGGCAAATGCAAATGCTTACTCGAGTTAAAACTGACATTCTTCTTTGGCCGTTTTCTTTGAAATGAATAGAGTCATCTAATTTGTTATCTTGTCAGAATATAGTGAGCAAAGCTTCTCATTACACCTTTTAATGAGGACAGGAATTAATCTTGTAAATAAATTCTGCTACTGAAACTCGCTTTTAAACTGCACGTGCGTATGTCTCCCTCTCCTTCCATTGTCTCCCACGTCCCATTCTTTTTTCGCTGGAATTTTTCAACAGAGTCTCTCTCTCTCTCTCTCCACAATGTACCAAATGTTTTTAGCAGGCACCATAGTACATGTACTATAAAACGGTTTAGCTATATAGGAAAGTGAAGAAAGAGGTTGAGATAATAATAATGAAGTACTAATGTAAAGAACCTTGCTAGAAATCTGTTTAGGTATGCTGCAGTCTTTTACTAGATGTGCAATGCACCATTATTAGTACTTTTGATGCTACTAGTCGAAAAGTGAAAGTGTTTAAACCAAGTTACTTTTCGGTTAATTATTTTTGTGGCAGAGAGTTGACTTGAGACGACTACGAAGAGTGAATCGTCAAGTCAATTAGAAAAGTTTCTGTTTGGTTTGTACAACTTAAGAGAACTAGGACGGGAAGATTCTCAAAAGTCTTGTATGTAGTTACACACTACTAGATCCTCCTGTTCTTCTTTTCTCTCGCTCCCTTTTTCCATACTACTACTACTACCGTCATCATCATCATCATCATTATCATCATCATACTTTGTTATACGATAGAGATAAGGTTGACTGTAAATGCGATGTAAAATGTACACATGAAAAAGATGCATGTGTCTTACTTGAGTGAACTAATTGAAAAGAACTCAACTTACTATCAAGTTCAACAAAGTTCCTCCGAAATGTCTGTTTCTGAGTTTTCATTTTTCCTCTCCACATTCTATACATATTCACTTGGCTTGGTATATAAAAAGGAATGCACAGCAGATTCGGTTTTGATAATGACTAGATAACAGGGGGAAGCTACTATAGAATGATTGTCTTTAAGAAGTGTGGTTGTTGCGGGTGAAATTCCTGCTGGTATAGCGGTTTAAAACCGAAACTGTAGGGTCAACAACAAAAATTAATAATAAACTAATCATAGACTTTGTAGATTCCTTAGTATGTAAATATGGGAGAGAAGGGATAATTGCATGCAAGATTAATAATTAAATTAAATTTTGAAACACTTTGTTAAATTCCATTAAATTAATATCAGTTGGAAAAAAATTATAGTTTATATAATGGTTGATAGGTACATCACTTCCGTGGATAGATACTAATACTATACTAATATGAAATGCACATACTACTACAGATTATGAAAAAGTTTCTTTATATTGGTAGGGTATAGTCGGTACAGTAATTATTGGAGAGATACAAGTGTAAAAAAGGAAAGGAAAAGTTGGTCTTTTGGCTCATTAAGAATATCTGTAATTTAATTCGGGAACTCTAATGAAAAGGCGTGGTTTTCCTTTCTATCCAGTTTCAAAGTATGCCAAGACAATAATTGGGCAAGTGAATTCGAGCAAATTCCACAGAAAACCCGAAGAGCCGATCAAAAATCATCATCTTACTCAATGCACCCTGTCTACATCTATATCGCTAATGTATATATCGTCTTATACAAAGAAATACACAGGAATTACGAAAAAAGCCACAGGCAGGGCCAAACCTTTCTGCCTTGCCTATTTTCTTCTACTACTACATTCTAATTATTACAACATATACGATATATTTGTATACCTTGCTTTATATGACATATTGTATATAGTACATGGAAAGAGCAAAAAGTTTTCCAGGATAGTCTCTACTTAATTTCTTAAGTTCATAATGATTTGACATGAAAACCTTTAAAACGAGTTCTGGACGGATCGTTGAGTTGGGTTTAATGGATTTTTTCGTTGAAATCGTTAGAAAATACACGGACTGAGCATGAAAACAGAGAAAAAGTGCCTTGTACAAAAAAGAAAGTGAATGAGACGAGAGACGACACACACGGGAACTAATCCGACGTGCTCATAACATCAACGTCCACATCAACATAATGTCAGCAATTAAATTGACTAATCAAATTCCTTTTTATGATAATGATGAGATCAGTGGCCTGGACATAGCTTCTTATCGTTTTCTTTAATCGCCCTACATCGTCGTCCTCAAGTACATACGCATCTCAAGCCACTTACGACAAGTGCTTTTACTACAATCGCTATTTTCTTATATAATAACAGGCTAAACTACCTTTACAAGTATAAAACACACGCAGCCATAGCTCTACCACACTTTTCACAAGACAAACATCACAAAACAGCTTTATCCACAGTAGAAGTCTCCAGCAGAAGACTTCAGCAGTCAAAAACTACATCAGACACAAGGACAGAATCGAGTGGATCATTTGATTTGACTTTTTTTAACTCTTCATATAGAATAAAAGTCTGTTGCGTTCACGAACTGGAATCTTATGCACTAAAGAAAAACAAGTAAATGATCCTATCATCTGTTTAAATGGCGCATTTCAAGATTTCCAGTCATTCCGTCTCTGAAGTCTGTTGATGACTTTGTTATTGTTAATGTTAATACCAGTAAGTGGTATGTTCTGTGCAAGAAAGCTTTATAACTTTAAGCTACCCTCTTGTGTTTCTGTCTAAAATGCTTGAGCTTGAGCTTATTCGGTCTGCGTGATCAACGATTCCTTGACACGCACTTTCTTTTCTTCCTCCCCTCCTCACTTGTTTACCATTTCGGCTTTAGTTACCAGACGCATTTGTAACCTGGCAGATCCCTCTCATAATCAAATCACAAAATGACTTAATTTAAGTGGATTCCTTTTCATCGTCTACATTTCCACGTGTGTAATGCACATACAGTGCAGGTAGATTCTAATAAAGACAAGTTAACTAATGAAGTAGGTACACGCATTTGTTGGAGAAGTTAAATATCATGTTTCTCCTGTGTCTCTTCATTCGATAGTAAATGGCCCACGACGATATTACACTCAATGCTACAGCTAGTACATCTCTAAATCATTTCTAATGACATTGTATTGCTTTGGATGTTCCATTAATCGCATCAATTTCTTGATTTGGTTTTTTGATAGCATAAAAACAGCATTTATTCTGTTTTCTCGCAAAATAATCTAATATATTATCTATTTTCAACTACATTAAACTGTTAATGTAATGTACATCAAATAATTTACTAATTGCAAGCATACGTCTCGTCAAGGAATCTTATTTGGCCGTGTCAACAAAAAACATGTTAAGGTGAAAATTAGATACGTTGTTTTTAAACAATTTAAGTGTTTTCTTTGTCTCCGATACTTTTTTTACACCCGTGTTACAACGGTTTATTAAAAACTGTTTTCTCATATTTGATCAATTACAGAAATCATGGCCAAACTTACAAATATATATCTCAAGAAGGGCAAGAAAAATCTGTTGTAATTATAAATGGATTAATTCTTTTTCCCCTACAAATAACTAATTGGAATTTATTTTAGAATAGCATTTTCGTAAGATTGTATATAAAAGCATTAATAGTATTGAGTGATACGATTTAAACTGAAAAGTTGCACTGTCAGAGTCAGGGGATAGGAAATTCATAAGAATACCACAAGACCCTTAAACGACACGATTTTAGTATGTGTGTGTGACTAAAGAAATGAGAAAGCGATTTTTCACTTGCATCTTTATCCAGATATTTATATGAATGGAGTTTTGAATTGTATTGTATACAGGTGTAGTATAAGTAAATATAGGTATGTAAATAAACTTAATAATTATACTGTATATATATGGTTTTAACTAACGTTACTTTTACAAAGCGACTAAACATGAGTGTACCTGATAAGGTGGGTAAAGTAACACATTAAGATAGTGTGCACACAGCTAAAATACTAAATAAGAAGCTGCTGTGCGATTCTATGGGACTGGAAGGATTTCAAGTGCATCCACACGGTAATTTTTATACATTCGGATAATAGAATCCTAAACGACTGCACTAACAATGTATGCTTAACTACATACCACCGGCAATATCATATATATAACACGTTGATCTTGATGTATTTATTTCTATACGTGTAGTTAAATACGACAAGGAAGCTTTTCAACTCTTTCTATACACAGTAGTACTAAACAAATAAAAAACTGAAACGTAACGAATCAGACTTAGCTTTATAACAAGTATAATACACATTACATTATTGTCTGTCTGTTTCCATAAGTTCTTTTATAAAAACGAATATCTTTTCAAGAAAGGAACAAATGATAAAAATAAATATTTTAGCAGTTCCTCTACCAAGTTCCCTGTCCGTTGGGCTATTAAGTCACTTAAATGTAATATTGTGCAAGTGCACCCAACCGAAGTTCAAGATAAAAAAATACAGTTACTTTTCTCTTCTCCCACTCGTCAGACGCAATTGACACAAACTACTCGTCGCTTCCGAAATAATACACTTGGCCATGAAGATCCATGCGCTAACAAATGTAAATAATAGTAGCACTACTAGTAAATAATAACGATTTAGAAAATAAAAGACGGAACGAACGAAGGAAGAACAGTAGTAGCACTACCCTTATAGATAGATGGATAGAATAGAAGAAGAATAATAATATGGAGTTTGTCGCTTGGCCTTTTGTGTGTAACTACTTGACAGGCTTGTTACGTAATACGATATGCTACGCAATTCCATAGAGAATTATTCACACAAACGAAAAGTGGGAAGACACGGAAAAAGAAATGTTTGATATATTTTTAAGCAAAGCTTGCATTTTACAGCGTTATATTCTTCCTAGAGTCTTTTACCTATAACCTATTTACTAGTTATAGCTTTATATACACACAGCTAAGGTAAATAGAACATATTTCAAAGTAATTTTTGTACGAGTCACAAAGATATTATGTATATAGTTGCAAGGGCAAGTAAAATATATCACGCGACAACATGACGAATTGTGTAGACATAAGTCAGGTATGTATAGTAAAAATATATTACTATACATGCAGAACAAAATAACCTGTGCAATAATATCATCATTAAAAGATACCTACTATATGTAAATGTATGTAGGAAATTCGTATAAAGATCTATAAAGGTGTATTTTAAGTAAACAGGACGACACATTCATGACAAAAGTATTTGTCAAAGTTGCCTTGTAATTTATTTCCCAGAAAAAGTTTTTGGATTTTTTATGTACTACAATTCATACGGAAGGAAATGTTTGTTAAAAGATCTCGTCTTCTTCGTTTCGCTTCTTTCCTACAAAAATATGTGCACATCTTCCACACGTATTATTATTATACAACTCTATAGCATTTTAAGCCTTAGGCTCATGTATATGAATCTATCTCATTCCTATATACCACAGTGTATAAAGGGACTATAGTAAAAATATATAAAGTTATAGTATAAGGGGGCTTTCTGTAGTTGTACATTGTACAGTCGGTTGCATAACAAGCGGATGTGCCTGTTGTGATTTTGTCGTCATAATGAATGGTATTATGGTGTCGCGGCACAATAATAATGTTGTGTAAGTATAAGGGGCAATAAAATCTGATGTGATCCTTTTATCCAAAAGCAGAACAAGTTATTACTAGATGAATCGTTGTGAAAAAATATGATTTTTGACACGTAACGACGTTGTTGTCTAATTCCAGGTTGCTAACAAGCTTAGCTAATCGTAAGCGTAGGAAATCCGATTTAAAGTCCCGTAATAAATCTTTCACCTCGCACACACAAATTCTCAACTCAATTCTCAACCACAAACTTAAGCCACATAGCCCAGGCATGGCACAATCATAGGTATTAAAGTGTACTAACACACAAACATGGCATAATCATAATAATAACATTGCTACCCTCTAAAAAGTCATCTTTAAACCTCCATACATAACACTTACACTACAAAATGTACTAAAACACTTTTGAATAAAAACTAGGCACCTTATACCTACACACCTATACTTTTACCTTGTTATTTTCAATGCATCTTCATTATATATTTATATACATAGCTATATAAGTCGTCACTTTCAATTCTAGTCCTACTATACGTGAATATTATTGTTGTATATAATACACGCGGACCTTTGAGAAATACTTTAGTAATAGTAATAAGCAGTTGCCCACGTATAAATGGTTACCTTGTTCGGACGATAAAATATTACGTAAAATAAAAAAGTGGGAAAATACACCATAAAAAATCCCATATAGGTATGTCTATGTATAAGGGTTTGTATTACTAGAGATATGTATTAAATGGTTGTGGCATATGAGAGGTTGCCTTGGTTGACTCTAAGGGTACTTTTGGAAACATGTGCGTTTGGTTCTTCTGGAGGAGTGAGAGGAGCAGTGAATCTTTAAGTTGGACTTTCGGTTGCATCCGTTGAATTTGCTCCAGCAGAAGAAAATACGTTCATAAATATGTCTCAATAATCTGAATAATAGGCGTTAGGCCTGTCGACTCGACTCAAGTTTCCTTGCGTTAGAATAGACACCAAATCAGTTTTGACACTTCATATTAGCCGAGTAGAATTTGTGGCTTGGCACATGGAGAGGATTACAGATAAAGCCATCACATTACAAGAACGCCAGGTTATGCCTATTGCCTATATAGTACACGTAACACACTTTCTACCTTTTCCGCTCTTCTCTCACACGAAAAACTAAACCAAAACTTGAATCTGTGCTTTACCAGCCATACATCGCTTATTTTACTGCTTAAAAAGTATAATACATTGTTTATACTCAGAGTATGTATATACATAGTGCAAGAAGATCACATTAAGAACAGGAAAAGAAAAGCGTGATGCAAATAATATGTATGTAGCAAAAGTATGGACTATTTACTACCAAGGGTATATACGGAGTTGTATTTTGTGTAGAATTTATGTAAAGTAGCTGGAACAGTGTAAATATACGTTCAGGGTGTAACATGTAATGTGATGTCTCCAATGCGACATGTTTTACACAGGATTTTCCAGTTACATGACTTCCAGGGAAAAAACACACGTATCTAAGCCTATGAGAGCCGAGAAAAAACATTAAGTACATAAGCAAAGAAAGGATTAAAGTCCCAAAGCACAAACATATTTACATTATGGAAATACATGCACAAATATTGCATTATCCTATAAAATATGTACATTGCTTCTTCTTCTTCTTCCTTCCTTTTCTAATATCACAACAACAACAACAACGCATTGAATATCATTTATTACTTTACATACCACGTACTTATATAAGAATACGTGATACGTACTGCTTTTACATACAGATTACAAAACATGCAGTTTACACATTCCACGGCTGGAAAACTTACTTAGTCCTTTAAGTAGGTATACATTCAATGCATTACATAAAGGTGTAATAAAAGTAAAATAGTTTTCAGTATTTACATTTATAACCAAATCCTATTCTCACAATCAACAGTAACTTACGATGACATTTTATTTGCATACCTACTACTAAGCTTTGCACTGCTTCGAAAATTTTCTTCTGTATAATACTTGTTAAATCTACGATGAAATTATTTCTTATCAAAGCAGAAGATGAAGCCATGTATATACTTACCTATACAATATCACTATTTAATTGTTAGAAAATAAATAGGTCTGGAAAAATGAGATCAAAATTAAAAATAAATAAATAAATAAAGATGCAAGTTCCTGATAAAGAATATCATAACATTAAAAAGAAAGCTAATCTTATTAAGCATGACAGGTTAAAATTTGCATAGCTACTGCTTTACATTGCTTTGAATATTTTCTTCGGTAAAATACTTTGATACTGACTAGAGAAGTTTACCGCTAAACGATCTGTGGTTACTAATAATATATAAAAATACAAATTGAATTTATTTAAAGAAAAATGAGATCAAAATTAGACGAGAAAAATAAAATTGAAGTTACTGATAAAGAATATTGCATAGGATTAAAGGAAAAGCTAATCTTAAGCATGGGAGGTTAAAATAGAATTCTTTTCAAGTGTCTTTTTCTTCTTGTTATAAGTAAATCCCCTTTCAAATTGGTTGTATTATTCTCATGTTGTAATAATAGACAAGTTTTGGTTGGTTAAGCTTGACTTGAACTTAACTTCTTAAGTCGTCAAGCATTTATGAGTATAATACGAAGCTCTACACTTAGGATGCTAATCAAATGACTTTTTGAAGGGTAGAGACGTGTTCAAGTGATAAATTCTCCAGATGTGATACTATTACCAGCATCATATGCAGAGAAATGTGGTTTACTCTCTCTCTCTCTCTCTTAATAAGGACCTGCTTTGTGAAAATACAGCATCCTCTTCTTCAAGTACCACTCACAAGTTTCTCTTCAAGTATCCCCACACCACAACTATAACTCTAAAAGAGATACAATGACGAAGATTATTTTCTGCTGACTACAAGAGTCACTTTTAAGCTTGCTCAATACTTTAGTGTACCAATCTCATTGAAAATAGTACCACAAAGAAATTTTGGACTCACAAAACATTTTTAGTTTTTGCGAAAACAATTTCTTTAGCATTTGTGTATGAACCCCCCTTAAAATATTGTATTTGTAACTACATCATATTATCAAACTGATTTTAGCAAAAGGAATCTATAGGACTAGATAAAAATTAAAAATTTCATTAATATCACAAGAATCTAAATGTCGTTATCCTTTTTTAAGGAACTAAACGTTGGTTTAACGCACGTTTTTATTAGTTACTATCATAAAATGCACTAGTTCACACGCTGGTGGTATTTTCTTACATGCAAGTACCTACGTTAAAAATATTTCGTGAATGAATGAGATCGAATCCACAACCGTATCTGTATTGCAGTGCATTTGAGACCTAAACAGACGTTCCGTATAAAACGGGGATATTTAATCCAGTACAAAGTTCGTTTGAGAGAGTCAAGGCTACAAAAGTTATTCAGATCTGCTGGCTCCCTTCCTTCCTTCACAAAAGTGAATTCATGTTGTGTGCGTCTACTAATCTGCTGCCACAATCTTTTTCGTAAGGCTCTCCTACTTCCAAACATCAAATATCCCTATTTCTTCTTATATCTTATATCTATACATATTATATCCATACTATACCATATAGGGGGCCAAGAAGATGAGATGACGATGTTATCCTTTAAGTTCACGTCATATCAGTCGTACACGCATAAATAGACTCTCTGAGAGCAAAAAGGGAGACCTACAGTCCAATCCTATTCTCATAATACAAAAACTATAGCACCATGGATTGTCCACAAAGAATATAGCACTTAATATACTCCCAGTGCTATATGACTTACTTACTTTTATATAAAATCCAAAGGATGAATTTTTCCGAAAGCTAAGACGGAACTTGTATGTACAGAATGGACTGCACCACGCACCCAGGAAAAATCCCTCTTGGAATACAAATCTTTGTACGTATAAAAAAGAGTAACACCAAAATCAGTTGTAAGAGATAAGAAGGGAAAATAGTTGATAGCTTATAGACTGCGTGATATTGATATACACACAGTATGTATAAGTGGCACTGGTGTTATTGGTGTTAGAAAGAAAAAAGATCCGACAGTCAGACGGGAAGCATAATCGCACAAAATATCATATCCACGAAACGATACGATATCCATATCCTTTTCCTTATTATGCGTGTCGTTCATGTATATTTTCCTATGTTGCTCGTATCATGACATTAAACCCCAAAACTCTATTCAAGTGCATCGTGGTAATAATACGGCATTGTGCAGCACGGTCAAAAAATAAAGTCTAAAGTGAACCGAATTCTCTAATCTTGAAAGAAGATCCGACTTGATAAAGCCAAAGTTATGTTCTTTTACTGATGCGATGTGATATTCCGTTCTAGTAAGGTTTTCTATTTACTAAATGCACTCTAATATAAATGCATACACCCTTTATGGGATATTTCACAATTTACACCCAGTTAGCTCCATGAACAAGAAATGCCGGCATCAATATCTAGATTCATTCAACGAAAATCAAATTGTGTTTTGGATAAAATAGCGTTGGCAATGTGTATCTGGTTAGAACTTTTGTAAGTGGTAATAATCCTGTCGCAATATTTTCAATCGATGGTCGGCAAGACCAAATAAAATCTAAAAAACTGTAACAGAGACTACAAGTCTTGCGGAAAGACCCACGGCAGTTACAATTACAAACAGTATTAAAATTATAAAATTATTCTTACACCAATCGAAAATCCGAAAGGACAGAAATGAAAGAGTAAAAACTATTTTCAGAAATAATAACAAAAGCGTGGTTGAAAATCAAATGGAAGAATTGATGTCTTAGAACATGTTAACTGAATGAAATCCTTTTCGGCAAATTATTTGAATCCCCGCAGTGATGTGTCGGGTAATTCAATACAAATTGCCTGTTCCATACTTTCCATTGTAATGTACAGAATGTTTTATAGTTGAATGAATTAAGTATGTGCCGACTCTTGCTTTGCGGTTATTTCTCTGACATCCTTTTAAATTCAATCACCCGAATTTCATTTGTCAAGTCAAACGATAACCCCAATTGATAGAAGACACCTTACAAAAACAATAATGCCTGCACTTTTATTTCAGTATATAGAAATAATATTTAGATGATACATCCACAGATACATACAAAGTATTTTTGGTATGAATTTCAATAAAAATAGGTAATACCTCTTGCATTAATCAAGCCATCAGTGAATAAGAAAGTTCTAAAAAACTAAAGTTATTATCTGAAAAACACTTTGGTTAAAATACTACATGCCCTGCATACATGTGACGTGACATTATGTCCTTAACAATTTAGTAATTATGACAGTAGAAAAAAATTGTAGAAGATGATGAAGACATTTTGTCCTTTTGCGTATAGAACGATTTCTCTTAATTTGTTGTGTGAAATGTTTTTTGAATAGCCACCTCTGGCCATAAAGCTCTTAAAGAGCGTTTCTCGACTGAACGACTTCATTCGCAGCTTCCACTCTTCTACAAACAACACCATTAGCCCGAGTGACTAATAGTTCAAGTTCAGCACTCCGGAATTCCAATGTAAAGAATCCAGGAGCAAGTGTAGTTTTGAAACATCAATGAATGAACATAATGTAATGCAACACAAATGAACGCACACAGAAACCTAAATCGCAGTTTCTCTATTTATCTCCAACTAGTTGTATTTACACTCACAACACTGCTATAACATTACTGATGTGTCTTGCCCATATTCATTCACTACAGAAAAACTATTGAGCAAATAATGTGAATGTGTCTGCAACCTTTGTATTGTTGACGAAACCCTTTAGGAAGAGGAGGACACTAATATATTTACATAAGTATACCCGGCAAAAACAGTTTTTGACAATACATACGTATCGTATGCGTACACACATACATGGTAAATACATACATTAGGTTTCTATACTGAAAAGATGCAAGGTCTTATGCGGCCCACAAAGGAATACACAATATGCCAAGCGGGGGAGGTTTCCACAATGCTCCTACTCCTCTCCCTATTCCCCCAAAAATAA
>JABASD010001024.1:0-49985 GCA_019776165.1 Pogonognathellus flavescens | reverse complement strand
CTTGTTTTATTGTTTTTAAAGCTTTTTTAGTCTATTGCATGTCTTTAGATTTTCCAGTTTTTACTGATTATATTTTTATTGAATGCATGCATTCATATAATAAACTAAACTAAATAACACACAAAAACTTATATAATTGTACCAGCAATACTAAACTATATAGGTACCTACCGTTGTCTGCTTCCATAAACAAAAGTTGAATAATATGGATAAATTGTGAATACCTATAGTACTTATTTAATATTTTTCACAATGAATTTTGTTTTCCAGTATTAGAGTAGGTGAGTGAGTAA
Source organism: Pogonognathellus flavescens (assembly GCA_019776165.1). Classification (NCBI taxonomy): domain Eukaryota; kingdom Metazoa; phylum Arthropoda; class Collembola; order Entomobryomorpha; family Tomoceridae; genus Pogonognathellus; species Pogonognathellus flavescens. The sequence continues at coordinate 49,692 of JABASD010001024.1, read as the reverse complement.
CTTACAATTACAATGAGGTTTTCCGTATAGACATACTACACACTGCATTTGATTAATATTATTCTCGAGTGTAAAATAGACAGTACTTTGCTCTGGAAAATTGAAATGCATTAATACTACATACCTATATAGTTACATACTAAGGGTTAAAAAATAAAGTAGCGCGTTAAGACTTTTTCTAAATTTATTGCAACAGAATCCGTGCTAACTTTTTAAGTGTCCATTGAGGCTCCTGCACCTGATGGTAAGAGGATATGTATCGCTACCATTACAATGAATTGTATTGTAAACCAAACAGATACTGAGACAAGTAAACGAATATAAATTGAAACAGAAGAACAATATTTATCTGTTTGTGCTTGGATTTTGTAAATTACCGTGCGAATAAACACTTACTATTTATTTCAATTTCTATCACAAGCAGTAAACATAGGCAGATACTTTTTTAATGCAGGGATATAGAAGGTAGGTACTTATACCCAATCTTACAAAGAAATAAATTCTTACAACAAATCTGATTCATCTTTTTGAATTTTCGTTAACCTAATTACAAATTCATTACTACTATTAAAATCTATCTGTATATACCTTTTACCATCATCGGAATTTATCAACTACCTTTATTTACTAAAGAGTATATGGAAGTTCTGTATTATAATCTTTGTTTCTCATACATAAAACTTTACATTTAATATAACCTAAATGAATTAGTATTTTATACGTACAGAGAAAGCTATCTGATTATTTGCAATTCCTTCTCTGAAGATTTCTTGATATCTCAAAAAGGTAACAAACCTGTATTGCTTTTGCAATCAGGTGTATGCATGCATCATTTATTACCTTTATAGGTAGTGAAACTTTCTATTTCTATTAAAACTAACTGTGTAATATAAATAGTTAGTACTTCCGCATATAAATCATTATAAATAATTTAACTGAAGATACTAGTACACTTGTAATCATGCATAAGCGTACCATACCATATAGTAAAGTAATACCTTACGTGTACATACAAAGAGTGGTAGTGGTAGAGTAGACAGTAGAAACTGGGACGAAATAATATAAGGACTGGAGAAGGGAAAGAGTGAAGCAAGGCGTGAGTAAGAGGACTAGTGGGAAAATAATGAGGTATCGTATCCTCGCTAATAAATAAAGCACTTTCCAACAGCCGGATAAAATCTAGACGCTAAAGACACAAGAAATATACTAGCACAGTCGCAAATACTATAAAAGCAAATTACACACAGTCTTATGTGCTACTTAACGTATAGTGTCCTTACAAGCGCTCTATTTATGCTTGTAGAATTATAGATAGCTCGTGTAAAGTAAATAGAAGTATTAGCAGTCTAAAGCCGCTGGTGTACTCTTGACAGATGTAGGAGTAGTAAAATAGCCATAAATACCTTGAGAAAGTATTAGCTAATCTTACTTTCTACTTTTGCACATGCACACAGAAAGTGAATACTTATGTAAGAACTACTTATGCCACAAAACCCAAAAAATAATTAAGTTTTGGTTTACGATGACACACTTAAAACTTTTAGAATTATATCGTAAAAACACCATTTACAGCATAATACTCTAAATACTCATCTTGCCGCTGGACGCGTTACATTTGGAGAAGCATGCTTAAAAATAAAAACTGACGAATACCAATTAGACAGCGTATCTGCTTTATAGTAGTACAAATTATATACCTAAACATTCAACATTAAATAATCAACGTTTAAAAATAGGCTTGTAGAAAATTTTCTAAAAAAGTGAAAAATCATGTATATAAAATATTTTTATGTAAATATAATGTCTTGATTGTCTTGTACTGTTTCATTTAAAGCTGCAAATTGCAACTTGCTACACAAAAAAGATTTTTTCCATTTAAAATGTAGTTAATTTAATGAATACTTCACAGTTTACCGTTACATAACCCTGATAAATGCAATAGACACATGAATGTATGTTTTATCTTAATGAACTGTCTTAGTACATATTAGCATGAATATTATCAATTTTGGGGTTAGCCAAAAAGTGCTTCAAAATACAATGAATTATTAAGTAACTCATTTGTTCCCTCTTGAAAGGAACAACTGACAATGAAACAAGTAATGAAGGAAACATTCATATGAATTACATTCAGAATTGAAATGCCAGTGCATCCTTAAAGATTTAAATTTTCTGTGTGAACCTCTAAATCACATTACCTTCCCATAGTACTAGTAGTTGTAAGATTGTATTGCATCCTGTCCAACTCACTTACACTATAAAATATATATTCACCTTTACATACATGTAAAATAAATGTAAGGTATAGAATAGACAGAGTATATATATATATGGTATACATACTATATAGGAGAAGTTATATACTACCTGATATGTAGTTTCCTTCATCCTTAATAGATGCATTGCAATTTGGCGTTTTCCTTTATGACCGGTGAGACTGTGTAAGTTAAAATATGCAAGTTGTGTTATATGATGTAATGTATCTCCCTTCTGTATAAACCACTCACTTTGTACAATAAATGCAGTATGTGGGACACTTCCCCACTCAAGTGGAGTAAAACTAGTCGTAAGGCATTTCTTTGTGTGTCTGCTATTCATTCCCGAGTCTGTTTTATCAACACTGTAGCATACAGTAAAGAATGATGGAGAAATTGCATACGTATATAAAGCATTGTCAGTTTGTATTGTGTTTTATACGGCTGTGGCCAGAGTCAATTTGAATTGAGGAGTGAGAGAAATGAATGAAGAGGGCCAGGAGGAAAAGGATAAGGAGGTCAGGTAAATGAATAATGTAGATCAAGTTGAATAGTTGATGGGATCATAAAACGTGAGGAAATCCTGAGATTAAAGGATCAAATATTTAATCGTGAAGAATAAAGGGAATGCACTACAAATACATATAATAATACATCTATAGCTATATCCCACGGTAAATATAGGTGTGGTATATATATACATAACTTACCTAAGTATATTAGCTGGAGTAGCTTTTACTGCTACTTTCCCAAAGAACAAACTGAAACTGAAAAGTGAATTCTTCCGAGTACTTCTACGAGTACACTAATAATAATGAAAGAAAGGGTATGTGGAGTAACAGTAAGTACTAAAAGCAGCACAGCATTACTTAACTACATTACATTATAAAATACAAGAAGAATACTTTCACTCTATATAATATGACACACACGGAGAATTGAGATACTAACTAAGTTAAAGGCTGATGCTCCTGGTAGTTCCCACACACATACACACATGTAAGTATATTGTACACATCTAGGTACTCCTATAGGTCTGTGGATTTAATGTCTGTTCGTGTGTAGAGTATTAGCAGAGAGAAAAAGAGGAACAGGGAAGAAGAAGGAGAAGATGAAGGAGTAAAAGTAGAAATAGGCACCACATTATAATATTGTGTATAAAAGTGTACAGTAGCACATACACATAAGGACTGCTTCAGTTTTTTAAGTTTATTTATAAGGAACTGATAGTAAAAACTACCTTTTGCCTACTGCATGTAAAGTACCAGTAGAGGTAGTAGTTCCAAATAGTTACATACGTAAAAGGAACGCTTGTAAGTGCATATTTATATACATCTACTATGTACTACTAGAAGAGAGAGAGAGAGAAAAGACTTCTCATATTAACTAAGTAAGTACGTGTGGTGGTAGTAGCGGAGAAGTAGTCGTAAGGGAAAGAAACACAATACATTGAAATAGTACAAGAGGCAATGCCAATTCACTTCAATTCCCTTTCCAGACATGACAGACGAGTGAGAGAATTTTTATCAAGAATTTCCGCAGTCGCTCTGTGTGCGGCTTGAGACGGGAAACAGAATAGAATAAAATTGTACAGAATGTAAAAGCAAAACAGACAGGGCTTCTATGTAGACGAGAACGAGACAAGACACGACACAAAAGCCGTGTCTGTCCTCATACTACAAATACACTACAACAACCAGGGCCACTACTACTACTATTTCTTACCCGCATGGTAGTTCCCGTGTTACTTGTATTGTAGTAGTAACTCTGTGTGTAGGTAGTAAGAGAGAGAGAGACTTTGGAAAGAAAGTGTAAGCTCAAGCTCTTTCGTATTTCTATAATATTATATTTTCTACTGTTCGTTTTCGTCTTTTCCTAGCTTCTTGTTCGTTTACTCAACTAAACTACAAATATTCATACAGGAGTAATACAATCGCTTGAGGAAATACTAATATTACACACACACTGACTGCTATCTTGCAATACATACAGTACTTGTACAATACACAATAAGGTACAATAGCAAACTAAAGTAAGGGGAACAAGAGAGAGAAAGATTCTTATGGGGTATATATAATAAATGTGTGTAAGGCTTTCTTACACAGGGAGAAATTTGCGTTTAGTGCAAGGGTTTTAGGAAATACATTCGAGAAATCTCACAAGATCCATTCAGTAGGCAAGAGTCACAGTCAAAGTAAACATTAACATTCATAAGTACAAGAAAAAGTAAATGAAATCTGAAAAAATTCCTTGGTACGTATCGGTGCTGTAGTATACACATAGAGAAAGTGAAAGTTTCTTTACACACAGAGAATAAGTCAGGGTTGAGTAGAAATATTTTGTGCAGGGAGTTTGGTAGGAGAGGTTGTTGAAATTTTAAATTGCCTATAAGGGAACAATATAGTTGCCCTTTTGGCTTGAAAATGTAGTAGGAGTATTATGACCATGCTATGAGGTTTCTTACACATTTTACTAATTCAAACCCAAGGTGAGTTTACATTTGCTACAGTAGCAATTCTCTCCGTATACTATTTAACGTGTTAATCTACACAGTTCTTCTTCTGTTGCGTTTTGTGCGAATCTCCACAGTGAAAGTCACGTTGAGAGAAAACTGTTAGTTTTAGTGTTATGAGAACACGTTTAGTACATATTCGTGAATTTCCTACGCTAAAATATTACATGAACGGTTTTCTTCGTCTCTTGTAGTTAGTTAGAGGAATTTTCGAATAATTGTGTATAGCTCAAGTCTTCTACCAGTACCACGACGAGGATTTTAATTGTTACTGTGTATTTGTGTGTGTATAGCTTGGTTTGGTCCGTTTGGGACACCTTGTGTAAATAATAAGTCCGGAAGTCAACCGGAGGTAAACGAGCGAACGCGAATTATCCTTTTCTTTTCATTACAAATGTTTCTTTATGGAGAGAGAGAAGGTGAAGAAAGTTAAATGTTCGTTTCCGTTTCTTTAATCAAATTCTGCCAGTAGTTTCCCGACGTTCGAGGGGAGACTTGTATTGTTACTACGAAATAAATTTGTTTGTTATTCCGTGTGGTGGTGTATATAGAGGTGATATTAATACTGCAGTTAGTTGCAAGTTTAATAGGTACATTTGTTAAGAACAGAAAAAGTAAATGAATTTGTTACAATGTAATCCTAGTGTGTGTAATAATAGAACAACCACATGGGGGGAGAGTCTTAGCATTTTCTTCTATTATTGGATTCTCTGCTGTGCGGTTGTACTTCCGGGAAACGGAATTTCTACTCGTCTGGCTTCTTCAAAAGAAAATGAAGGATTATTCCCCTAACCCTCATTATCAATGTAAGTCTTTTTTCTCTTCTTTTTATTACTAAATGTTTTTTACTTGAGACACCACCGATTTTTTACGGCTGAAATTCTGACACATCTTCTATAGATTTAGCTTATACCATGGCAAAAATGAATTTTCGACTATATCCCACATCACATTACTTACATTGCATTGATTACTGCGCTGGAATTCCAATTCATATGCAGTTGTAATCCAAAAATCTATAATTCATAATGTAATAAGTATAAGATTCATATAAATCCTTCCATAGTAGTGTAAGACGGAATCATATTATATAGTATAAAATTGCACACAATGTTCTTATAGTATTTTCTCGGCAGTTTGACAACACATCGAGTAAACAAAGGCTTTCTCCCATGCAAAACAAAAAATGATATCCTCTCTCGGAGACAAAAAACAAGAAAAATGCGAGTGTAGAGTTTTTGTCTTGTCTTTTTCCATGTGAAATGTAATATCAGCCTAGTCTTCCGTCTCATCTTGTAGAATAGTGTGATTAATTACCACAAAAACTTTACCATCATCGTCATATCTCTCTTTTTCTAACAATCTAGTAGTCATCATGTACACCACACATACACGTACTACAAACAACATCTCTTTTTATAATAGTCAACCCATCATGTGCACAATATACTTTCATACATACATATAATACATACATACATATTTCTTCCTTATTCTTATCAAACTCATCATGTGAACCGCTAACATACCCCTATAGCCCATAAAGTACATTGCATCATTACTAGTACGAGTAACTGCCAAGCAGTTACATACTTCTTAAACCATCCTAATCTATCTTACTATCTACCATTTAGTAAAACTATACACATTACAGTACACGTGTACTATTTCCATTTACAAACTAAAATTTACTGTACAACAAAAGTTCGTTTTCCTATAACATAATTATACAATGACAAAATACGAAAGTTTTCAAGTATAAAATACATTAACGAAAACTTCTCTCAGGGAAAATTGTACTCAGAAACATGGAGATGGTTAAATACAAAAATATTACGTTTTTTAAATCTTGTATTTTCCTCACAATGGGAAGAAATCCTTCCCCATGAATTTCTATAGTGGGATTTCTATATCAATGCAAATCAAGTTTGGGATAGACATCATCATATTTCCTTTGAGGAAACTTTCCATGTTAAATGTTTATATATTGGAAATATGAATACGGTAAAGACTGCAAGATATTTATGGTAAACCCTTACGCATCTTTGCGTGTGTATTTCTCTGTAATAATGTATTGTACTTATGTGTATAATAATAAGCCATAAAAGTATTAAGGATTTGTCGACGAGTCAGTTCATACTTCATGCACAGACAGAGAGAGAGAGCCTTAAAGTAGAGCCAAAATATATTGATAGAAATCAGAAAGGCACGAAAGAGTGTTATATTGCTGCACATTTACACAAACACACACAGAACACTCGAGTTTAGTGAAAAAGTTAAGTCGAGTGGTTTGGTTTTGGCGAGAGAGTGTATCTGTATTGCCACTGACGAGTGAAAGTGATCCAAATTTCCCATCAACTGCCACCAGCACTCGAAACCCGCTCGCCTCGTCGACACACACTATCAACTGTGCAATAAAACTCGGTGGAAAAAACTTTTGGCTATCAATAGTAGCTGAAATGCATACGAATAGGGAAAGTGCCATTGGGAACGATCTATCAATCTGATCTGTATATTGCACTTATATTATCTACTCCATAACGTTACATAACCCACACACTCCACTTCTACTCAAGAAATTCCTTCTATACTCTTTCTTTACTTGTATTACACCAATAAATTGAATAATGCAAGGCTAAATGTAAATATACTGCTTACTAGACACTGTAAGTATTATTTTTATAAATTGTATCGCAAATGTAGATACAGGGTATCTCAAAAGTAAAAATACGTGCATTATTCCTACTCAACCTCCAACACTTCTCTATGCATTAAATCGGTATATACTTCGTGCATACCGTTCTTTTGTGTGCCACAAAAACATTTCGTTTTGACTTCGAACGTATTTCGGTATTTAGGGGTTTCTGGCCATACTGATTTGAAATATGGGACCCAAATCGTGATACGGCCACAAATTTGGGCATGGAGCCACATCCTTACTGTAACACATCTGTTTTTCATTGCTGGTTCAAATTTTATTAAGTAAATTTAGATTTGTGTCCACATTTGTGACCGGATGTCAATTTGGGTTCCATAATTGAAATACCATAATATTGAAACACGCTCGAAACCAATGATTTATTTTTTAAGCACACAAAGAGTAGGACGAATACCGATTTAATGCATAGGCAAGTGTGGGAGGTTGAGTAGGAATAATACACGTATTATTAATTTTTGGGCACGCATGATACGTAAGTAATGTGTAATATAATTAGGAATATAATATACTTTCTTAGTATATTATACTACTGTGTACATATGAATTTATATTATATGCTGTATGCACCTAGTGGGGAGTTTCTTTGTAAAAATCCGGGTGGTAGAAGCATTTATTCTATTTTATGGTGAATTTATTTATTATTAGTATTACCATGTAGAAAAAGTACTGGGGAAGTTGGAATATCTGTAAGTAATATTATCGGTAAGGTGCTTTATTCGGCAAATCCGTATATCACAATAAAACTCCTTTGCAGAATAGTAGTCCCAAGTAAGTACGTACTACATTCTACACTACACGGTAATATTATTACTCTATAGGTATTGTTATTGTTCTAAGCTGCAATAGACATTGTATTGCTTTTCTGTATGAGGAGGGTAGGTAGAAAATACGGGACATTCTATGGCGGAGGCTTTGAGATTTCTTATTCTTATGGTATATTATTATTACTATTACTTGTACTATTATTGTTTTTTTACGTAGGGATTTGGTTCTGTGTGAGTGTCTACTATAATATATGTTTACCGGTAAATTGCATCGTTTCCCTATGTGTATTTGTTTTATGATGCTGGGCCGTATCTTTTTTTCAAGTTACCTATTTCCAGAGGCAATGTAATGGAAAATCAGAGCAAACGGCATTTTACGCTCCATGGTTAAAGAGAGTGCTATGAATCGCATCAATGTACTTAGCCTTCTTTCCCATTCTTTCAAGTTTGTCATGGGTGAAATTGTTTCTCCAAAAAACTCCTTCGAGAGATATACTACAACACAAATTAAAAATCCCAAAATTTGTTTGGGATTTCAGAGTCTACTTGAATTTACACAATATCAATTATAAATTCTATGTCACTAAACTGTTAGGTTGATGAGTTACAAATACTTTTAATTTTATATGTTTCGTTTTGAATATGTTCGTTAATTATAAATACTTAATTAGTTAGTGCACATAAGGTCCAAGCCTGTAGAGTTGTACTTATTTACATTCGATTCCCTTAGCATGCCTATATTATTTCGTCGACAATTTAAATTAAAATATGAAATTACGCTCAGCTAAGAATTAATGATTCTAAAACATTTTAGAATGTTTTTTTTAATTCTGAAGACCATGTCTTGTAAATATAAACCTGTATACATTCTAATCTTCAACCATTGATATTACTTGGACACGCCATCAGCTTCGTGGAAACGTATCATGTAAAATACATGCTTATTAACTTTGCAGATTTAATTTACTTCTGTGAATTAACTTTTTATCAAAATCGGTTAGCAAGGTAAACACAAAAGAAATAATAATGCAATAAAGTAGGTTTCTTTTTGCAAAATATAGCACATAAATCACTACTGAGAGTTTTATCGATAAAGTTTGAAAAGACAGCTATTGATCTGCGGGTGAAAATGAAAAGATGTAATGTGACATTTTGACAAATGTATAAACATCAATAACACTAATGCGAAACATTTGCAAAAAAGACAACGCGAAATTAGCGAATTCCCACCTACTGATCTGAATTGAGATACAAGACAGAGACAGACTCTTCTCTTCAGCCGCGGCAGATTCTTCGATATTTCTTAAGTGCATAAAGGAGGAGTAGTATATGTAGAGTGTATATATAGGGAATCATTATACATAGCATAAAAGAGTTTGGTATATATATACATATAGAAAAATGCATTAAAACAAAGTGTGCCTTACAACTGCATGGACGAGAGAGAACAATATGAGAGTGAAGTTGATGGGAGATATAATGTAAGTACTATAACAACTCACTCACATCTCATCCCGTAACACCACATCTCTAAATTGCACTGCACACAAGGAATACAAATTGAAAATTGTTTAGAAGCTCATTCTCCAGTATAGTATCTCCCTGTATATGTCTGAGTGTGTGTATAGGTCCTATATGTATGCATTGTGTGTGATATTGCACCAGGAGCCGTAAAAGTGACTTTAGTTGGGAAATGTATGTGGTTGAGTTGGAGTAAAGAAGGGGCATTGATAGAGGGCAAAATAATTCATGTGCTTAACCTACATTATATTATTCGGAGCACAACAAAGCACTACAAAACGCTCTGTTTCCTTCCTCCTCTTCTTCCTTTACTCGTGGAAGCTGACAGTGTAAATACTATACAGATATAAATACTCCTATGCTGTAAACCAAAGGTTAACATGGAATAAAGAACCTTTTATAAGTATAAGGTGGAAATATCTATAATGCGTTTGTTCAGGTATGGTATAGTATAGGGAACGAATTTATGTAGGACACGCTGCACAAACATTTCTCAATTACTTTCTCCCCTCGTTATATACTTTCTCTCGGGTTCAGATTTCTTTTCATATATGGATAGAGTAGAAGAGCAGTAGGTTATTGTATATGGAACATCATATGGTTACATATACAAGAAAGAACTTGCAATTTCTAATGTCAGTCAGAATCCACGAAATTCAATCATGTGCATGCAATTCAATCGCATGCTGAATATTTATTTGTGTTTTTCCCGTGTATTTGCATTCCTGTATTTATTTACAGAGCTTTTGATTGTATTTACACAGGAATGTGTATGTGTGTGTGATATATGGATGTAATATATGGATTCATCAAATAATCGTTATCCTTTGTGACACTAATACCATTGAAGATATTGCTTTTGCTATGCAATCCCTTTCCCTTTCGCATTTTAATATATTTACACAAAATGTTCTCTTGGAGAATTGTATACTGCTGTGTTTCGTGAACCGTTTGTAACAAATTTTCCAACAAGACCATTAAAAATATTTTTTTTATGCTTACGCTAATATCCAATATAGTAGAGATGATGTGAGTTTGAAAACAATCGAACAAAACAAACTAGAGTAGTAAGTATGTACTTAGTGGAACATGTAAGGATCTTTGCTTATACTTATACAAAGTAGAACAAACCCAGCTTTAAAAAGCTGCTTAGTTTACTGTAGTGCCTATTATTTGTTATTTCCACGAGTATAATACGGTTCACAAATCACAATTGTGTATAATTTTATAATTAGATAAACTATTTCTATTGCACAATCACCCGATTAGTACACTCCTCATCTGGTACTACTTACATTTCTTTTTTTCACAAGAGGAAAGGAAAGTTTTTCATTCTTCAAATGTCTAAAGTTAATTTAATTTCCCAAAAGTCGGGGACTTTAAATTATTAAATTCCCGTGTCAAGAAACTTACAATTAGATACCTATAGCTTTTCCCCACTTATCTTCTGATGCCTGAAATTCTTGAACATATATTGCAATATACTTACATATACATACAATATACAAATACTAACTACATAAGTGTAAGTATCCTTATAATTGTAATTGTAATTGTTTTATTTCAAGAAAACTCTCTCAGGCCCATGGCCCACAGAGTCGGCATCAAACATTGGTACATATCATTAGTTATACATAAGTAAAATTTATTGTAAGTATCCTTATATAACTTTTATTATTAGCATTGTTATATCTGTCTGTCCTGTTGGATGTCTGTTAGAAAAGAAAAAATAAGTCCCTTTCTTGCATAACGTAATTCGCACACTATTGGTAAAGCCCCTACAATGGGGACATGTACGGGTTTGTTGAAAATTCGTTTATATTTATACATCACTACACAACAAGCATGAGAATAAATGAATACAGGATTTTGAACGTGTTGAGTCAAATCAAGTGTTATAAATACTTTTGTAAAACATGTTATACAATTTACATGGTGGAAGATGGACTGTGCCGAATTCATGTAGAAGAAAATCTCCCGGTATTATATTAAGAAGCATATAGCATAAAGTATAGAGAAAAGAACTATTTTAGCTTTACCTTCCTTTGCCAGAAAGCCAACGTGTGTGTGTAAAGCCTTTACAAAGAATTCTGCCACAAAAGAACACTCGGCGAATTGGGAAGCAATTTTTCTCCTGCGGATTTTCAATTTTACTTTTTCTCTCTGTACTTCCACTTTTAGCAATTTTCAGAGAGAGAGAGAGTCTTTCTACACAACTGTGTGCTGTGCGTGTGTCCCATTCCCATTGAATGTTGCCGTGAGTTTACCACCACCGGGTACCTATCTTCTGTCCATAACCTACACCTACCACGAACCTTTGTGCTTTACTATATTTTATTATCGACAGACCGTTACTCACCTAATAGCAAAAGCTTTTTTCTCTTTGTATCGCTTTGTATTGGAGAGAAATCCTCGAAATATTTCTTCATAGCCGTAGACACACTACTTACCGCTCATAGAACTCCGTTTCCTTCCGAATTTCCTCTTCTTATACCTATCTATACGGGTAACACACTATCTGTGAATAATGCATTACTTTTTATACAAAACTACTACTCTACCGATTCCTATTGCACTAAATTTTAGTTCCTCTACGCTGGAAAGTGCTCTATACCACGATCAGGGGCATCTTGTAAGAAAACTACATGTTTCTCATCTCATTTCATCTTTGTAGGAGACTACCAACTACTAGTTGAGGATTCTCCTGGCTTTATTCCTCACATTTAGTCTTCGGCGAACTCTTCTCTTTCATTTCCTTCCGAACCTTCTTGACTTCCTTAAAGAAAGGTGAAAAATTGAAAAATTTCGTCGTTTCATCTATTCATCTTCCACCATGTGTGCAAAATGTGTTTCACTATCTGTCTGTGAGTCCCACCGAACTTTTTTCCTATTAGCATTAGCTGGAATTTCAAAATGTATAATAAAAAAGTAAAAAGAAGCACAAGGCTGGATACATCTGTAAGACCACCGAATTCTATCCGTACCACACGCATTCTTTTACTTTCTTTTTGTATATCATATCGGTGGAAACGGTTTTTGGCTTGGATCTTCGTTTTCTTGGATGAATTATAAAATTGTAGTGTATTATGCCTTTATTTGGCGTTCCATCATCATCTGGCATGTGCAGTTTGTACTCTATTGTGTTTGCCTGCGTGTATTCCAATTATCGTGGAAGAAGACCGAAATTCTCAGAGAACAGCGGGACGAAAAACATTTACTGGGACGACGACGACCACCAGCAGGAACAGGAGCAGCCAGGAACCATGAACCAGGTGGTGGGTAGATAGAAACTGGAGAAAGATCCTAAAAGCCGGAGAAAGGAGAATCATACTCTTGTTGGAAGAGTTGGAGGAAGACCGGGTAAGTATCTGTAGGATACGTGATGTGCACAATGTGCAGACAGTAGAAAAGTAGTAGGAGAGAAAACCGGAGTGTAGTAAAAGTAAAACTCTTTCCCGAAGAGGAAAAATGCGCATGCGCAGAACACAACTGTTCAAACCGAGAAAGAGACCTGATACGAAAGTAAGTTGGAAAGTGGAATTAGATTGTGCTCACTCACAGTCCGGGTTTCCTGTCTTGAGTCGAGTCGAATCTTCTGTCCCGTCTGTCTGTCTACTTGCTCTCTTACTGTCTGTGTCTAGTGTCTCTCTTTCAACGAGAATTTTTACACGAAGAAAACGAACCCTGCGACTTCCACACTCTTATCTTGCCTCTCACCGCTACTTCTACTTTCTTAAATGCTCTAGACTTTCCCTCTCTCTTTCTCTAAATAACTAGATTGTCCTCTCAATTCCGTTTACGAGCTACCAGATACAAATAATACGACTGTCACCGTCTTTCTCTTCAGAAAATTCGGGTAATCCGTGGCTTGACAAAGATTAGTGCACTACTAGTATATATATACTGCTCTCGTGGTACTTCTTACCTGGCAGAAGAGAAAAACGACGAGGAAAAAGAAAAGAGGAAGAAACCCGCAACACCAGATCTAATCTCTGTATATTATGTATTTACTATTACTTCCACTGCTACCTCCACTAATACCAGACTTGTAAGTGAAAGAACTCTAGTAAGAACTCCAGAGATATAGTTGTAAGATTGCAAAACTGAAACTAAAAAGAAGTTGACAAAAAATCATCAAAGTGAATTTCTGAGGTTTGCGTAAATTGCATTTGACTGTAACCGTACGAACACGATACCACGCAGTATCACCCATATTAAATTCTCAACAGCAAAATACAATTACTCAAACGATTGCGATTAAATCCCTAAATTACTAAAGGCATGTACCTACACATTTTTCGTCATTTTCACCCGTTGTATTTCGTGAACGAAGTAAAAGAGGTACGTATACTAGGCGCAGTTCCATTTATACACAGTAATCCTCATTCAACGTAAAAATCCCGTAAAAATAATACAATAGGTTTCTCTATATACTTACTCAGAGTCAGACACGTCCCTATAAAAACTACATAGATAGTTAGATAGTGCAAAAAGTTATTAGAGGAAATGATATTATTATCTTTATGCTGTAAAAGAAATTCCGAAATACTTTTTTGAAAACTCTATATACGTAAGACCATTAATATTATACAGCATACACAGTGTCGGTTCTAGAAGGGTTCTGTCTCTGCGTGTATAAGTCTAAATACTACCGATGTATTATTATTACTACATAGGACAACGTGTATAATAGTTTGAACTGAGAAGAACGTTAAGTTGATAGTGGAAAAAAGTTTTTACGGGAAATTGCCTGAAAAAATCTTTTAAGCAGGAAAAGATTCGCGAACGTAGAAAAATACAAGCGAAAGTAAAGAAATACGCCCGGGGGATCTGATACGCAAAACTAAGTCAGGACATGAAGAGCGGACTACTCGTAGTTCTTGTAAGTAGACGTTTTGAAAAAACGGAAGCGAGCAAGTCAATATATAATCCACTGTGAATCCAGCCAAGGCGAATAATCAATTCATTACGAGAATACCACAAAGGAATTCTTTTCCAACAGACGAGAACCGACTTGACTTTGACTTTTCTCCACCTCCTAAATTATTCCCGTTGATGAAAAAACTTTCACTGCTCATTATATTCTCCTCGTTGGTAGCCACTCCTGTCTCTCTCGCGGCAAATCCTCCGAACTTCATTAAATAATGGCAATAATATCCATTATATCGTTTTCATGTACTAATGTTCTCCTATCGCTAATACACTCGTAATAAGCATTCCAATAAATTCCTATAAATTTAAATAGCAATATTACCACCACCACTATTGTTAATCTAAATTCCACACTTCTTCTCGGCAACATTTCATCTTCTGCGAATACTACGGCAGTTAGTAGCAAAATTCCTTTAATTAAGAAGAACATAACCTCAACCAACAAATGTCAAATTATTTGGCGAACAGAGAAACATTCGTTTTTAAATGCTGCAGTAGCTGTATTACTAGTTGCAGTAAGAAATCCGGTGCAGAATTATTTATTGCAATTGAGTTTGTTGACCCGTGTCTTAATTCTGCTGGGCTTGTTAGTATTCTCCTGTTTGTTCTGCTCTGGGTGACTGTAATTAATGGAGAAGTGGACAGACTGTCTACTGCAATTGCTCCGTACAATCATTACTAGCCGTTCTGACTTAGAGTATGGTGTTGTTCATTTACTTATGGGAGCATGTTAAAAAGTGGGCTTCGGCTGATGATATAGAAATGCGAGAGAATCATTGTTACGGTGCTGTGGGGGATGCGAAGCCAAGTAGCATGGAAAGACTCGGAATGGATTATCAACAGGTTCGTTCTCTCCTTCCTTCTTCTTCTTCGCGTTATTATCATACAAACACTTTCCCTCTCACAACTCCCGTCAATTCCTTATACACTTTTTCTTCACACATGCAATTCTAAGTACTCACATTACTAAACTAATAAAATGCCATGCTATCAAAATAATTACCTAAGGAAACTATTCTAGCTTAATGCTTAATTTATTACGAAGGTAATTTTTATTAGTAAAATTTAATTCCAGCACCCGAATTCCAATAGAAAATTAATACTCACCTGAAATTATACTTTTCTAACATAACAATTAGGTCACTTATCGCTAATTGTTGTAATAAGGTAACTACTACATACTACATATAGGTAATAATCAAAAGTCACTTGAACAGGTATTAATTAACAAGATATGTTCTTAGAGTTGATTATGTGTTTTATAGGGCTTATATGTATTACGACTCGTTTTATTTTGTTTTTTTGTTTTTGTAGAGAATTATGTATATTGATAAGTATAAGAATAATGCAGAGAACGACTTAACAGAAAGATGCCTTGAGTAAACAAAAGAAAACCCGTCAGGAAACAATACATTATCAATACTGGTAAGGTACAGGGCACAATACATAAAATCTTTGGAAATCGGAAACGAAAGAAGTGTACAAATACTCTGAGAGAGAAAATCTATTACTTATTGATTCGACCCAATGTTTTCTTTCTTTGGCTTTGCTTGTTGTTTTTTGATATTTCCATTACTGTTGTGAAGGATAGTGGATGCGTATACATTGTAACGTATACACAATGTGTACAATAGGGTACTAAAGGTACTTGTACATAGATAGTTGTTGTATTCAATGCGCATTCTTTATGCACAAACTACAAACATGTTCGTAGCACTTAAGAACGAAACGTCTTTATCTTTAGACTTCTCGTAGTCTTCACATGTTTACCGCACAAGGCAACTCTTTCTGAGACACACACTCTATATAAATACATACATTATACATTACATACATTTACAACCCATATCTGTAAAATACATATAGAGAGATACTTTTACATAGAGAGAGAGAGAGAGAGAGATGTTTCATTCACATTTCACATGCCTCTCTCTCTCTTCCCTTTCGTCAGTCAACCGTGAAGACTCTAAATGTAAAAATAACGTCGTTCTCTTTGGTACTATTTGTATGTACATGTGCTACGTGCAAACTTTGCTTGTTTCTTGCCTCCTTTTTAGACACTGTGTCCTGTACACTGTGTATGTGTACCTAGACTGCCTGCTAAGTATAAATAAGTGAAGAGTAATGGATTGGGTAGTAGGAGATAGAGATACATACTATCTAACCATGTAGGGTAAGTATAATACCCGTCAACTGCTTAAGTACCTACATATTCAGTAAATAAGTATACGCGGGATAGAGGTACTAGGACACGCATATTGTGGTATTGATATTGTGTAGTTGTAGCTGTTTTGTGGTTGTGGAGTCCTATCAGTTAACGGAATGGAATGTCATGCTGGTTTCTGCAGTGAGTTTGAGTGTCATCAGATTCTCCGTGAAATTAGAGATGCTTTCACCAATACCACGGGGAAAACTGTCTCTGTCTCTCTCTTGAGACAAACACAACTCACAATGCGTAGATGTATATATGTACATAGCTCGTGTCGTGGTGGTTTGTCTGTCTCGTGTAACACATTAGTGTGTGTATGTGTGCCTTGTGTACAAAATTTATATACAGAGCACTACCAGACATAAGAAAATCTCATTTTATTTGGCGAGTAGTGTATCGCTCCTTTCCCACTTTCTCTCATCGTATATCCCATGGCTCAAGTGACTATAAAAGAAAATCTTGTGTCAAATTACGTTATCTCCAATCGAAATGCATCAAGTTTCATTTTGTCTTGAGATGGGACCAAGAAGAGATATCATTGCATTAGTAAGTAGTACTTTGTGGGTTGGTATAAAGGTTTCTGACTCTCGGAGAAAGAGAGAGAGAATCTTTGGCCATTGTATTATTGGGGAAAGCAAATATTAATATAACAATGTCTTCTTCCTTGACAATATTCATTATGGGATGAAAGGGCAGAGCATTTGACACGTTTTCACTCACTGACATCACAAACAATAAGAAATGAATGGAGTGAATGTAAATAGTATATTCTGTGGTGGTGTGTATTATATGATCTTGTTGAAAGTTTAAGGTTTATTCTATTGTGGTTGATGAAATGATGATATAGTAATAATAATGTCATTTGCTCTGCGTGTGGAAATTCTACATAGATTTTCGTAGCAGATTTAATTTCTCTTCAACACATCTATTCTTGCTAGTGGGTTCTGTGTATTTATTATGTGCGTTGTTGGTGTGGCATATATATAGTCGCAATTATACAGTATGTGTTATTACATAATGCTAAAGTGTATACTAGTGCGAGGAGACACAGGAGCAATAAAGTATATAGACCTCATAAGTTTCCTATGTAAATTACTTCATAAATTTCAGCTACTTAAACACTTTAATGGAGCACCGTTCCCATTACAATGAGGGTCTTTGCTTCTTTAATGCGCTCACCGTGTTTTCTCACTATGACTTCCATTGTGCCTTGTTTTCATGTCGTGTTGTGTTCTATGGCCTCTATACACTTCTTGTCCATGCTCACAACCAGAGTGAGACTATTGCAATTCAATGTAAATGTAATGTAATCCATTCTTCTGCGGATTCATGAGGATATTCACTCGTCACAAGTGTGAAGAGACTAACAAGAAATAAATACATTCCACGAACAGTAATAACAGTCAGTGCAGTGTTCCTCCATATAGCTATACCACTCGTCGATGACTGGCAATTCATTGTAATATTGTATAGAAGTATAGTAGCGTACATAACCGGCTTTGTCTGAGTTAACTATACAATAATGATTCCATATACGGTCATTGACACTATAGATTTTGTCTTCCACACGGTGTGACAATGTTTTACCCTTTATTAATACGCCTATAGTGCAAGAACAACTTTTAAAAGTACTTCTAGACAGTTGTCCCTCCATAGCATCAATATCCCTTCAAATTCTTCGGAATATTCATTTGTTTGTTTACATTTTTGAAAATTTCCTTAAGTTGATTTATTATATCAAGGGATATATTTTTCTCCAACGTCTAGATTCTTTTAATATATTTTGTTTTTGGATATTATTACGTATTAGCTAAACACAGTTAACTAAATAAAGTCTGAAAGTAAAATGAAACTTTACGTCATAACTTTATCAATCTCAATCTCTAAAATCTGTCTTATTTTCACAAAAACATTACACCAAGCTCACTTTTATCAGAACTCCTTGATAGGTTCTACATGAACTGATTTTATCTTTTTCTTAGAATTCTCAAAATCAGAAATCCGAAATATGATATAATGTTCATTTTTAATTGAAAAGATAGTTATACCAGTAGATTGCACTGTAAATGTATGGAAAATGACAACATTAAGGGTGATTTGACTTGGAATTTTCGCTTTGTGTTTTTAAGATAGCCAGTATAAGTATATTTCCTGTTTGTATACAAAATGGATGGGCTTCCCTGTTTGAATACTTGTTATTTGTACGAGTCTAGCAGTTTGCACCGCAGAAAACTAGAATATTCACTGTTTCTCGAAGGAAGCGTGTTAGTATTTATGTGTAAGTGGACTTTGGACTGGAGTTGGTTCACAAAATGATTTATGATGACAATGAATGAAGTTCTAAAACAGGTGGGATTTCATTTGAACCCCCTCGGGAAATTCACAGCTAGGTCTGCAATGCTCTATCTATATGGTATACGTAAATATATTTTACATATAGCTACTACACACTGTCTTATTCCCAAATGACTAGACAAAACGGGCGTGTGTGTTATTGTTGTTGTACCAGAGTAGAAAGAGGGAGAGAGTGAGCGAGTCGTATGTATTCGCCTCATTTATTATAACCACACTTTCTGAGAGAGAGAGTCCTAGTCCTGGTACAAAGTACAAAATACACTCACACTCTTTCTGCCAGAACAACTGTCTTTCTTCTTTTCTTGTGAGTATTTTACCTTTCCCAACTAAACTACTGTACAACTTTCCTCCGTTTAGTTTGACTTTTCTCTTTCTCTCCACAGTCACTACCGTGTAGGAGTAATCTACTTCTCTCCTTGCATTACTCTGTCTTCCCTCCTCCTGTCGCTATTATTTCTTTCGCAGTACTTCCCTACTACCAAGAACTGCCTACTGCCTACACACACGTGTGTACAATGTGAACTTAACTTAAAAGTAGAAAAAATACACGTGTAAAAAATGTGTAGGTATTTAAGTGGGTTGTGTAACAAGAAACAAAGTATAAAAACATTGTTACTAATTTGTTCTTGACTTACCACTCAATACATCTGTATACAGACATATACAACTACACGAAGGTAAATAAATTTTACAAGTAAACAGACTGCAAATCTAAATGGAAAAAATTCACTTTCCGTTTCCACACGTGCAATTGTATCGTGAAACGGGAAATTCGACAATTGCAAGCTGAAAACCAATAGTGGGTCGTATTTCGTATTGTTTCTTCGAATTGCACATGTAAAAACAAATACAAGAGTGTAGATATATAGGGATATGTTATCAAAGCAAGTAAAGACAGACACACATCAGAGAAAGAAAGCAATAAGAGTTTCTCCGGAGAACTTGTGTGTGTAGAATGTGAGGAGTAGCATAATGCGTAGGCTGAGTGAGTGAGTGAAAGAAAGGCTCTATGTACAATTTCCTTGCGTGTAGCATATTGTAGAATGTAGCCCAGAAATATATACAAAGAAAAGAAGAGATGGATGGAACTATATAAGGTACTTGTATACATAGTGTGTCTAAAAGTACGAGACTAGACTTAATAAAATTCACCAGTGAAATAATACACACGCGAGGAAATTGGTAGAAGATAGGTCTCTTGTTCCTGTATTGTGTAAGGGTCTTATTGTCTTTTACACGCAATAAAATAACCTATAGTTTCACCATATACTATATAAGGCCCATAGAAAAACACTACTATACCTATTTGCATTGTTTCTAATATCTAGTGTGGAAATTCTCTGTATTATCTTTCTGTGTTGTACAAAGTGAAATTCTGAGTAAATGAGAGGATGGAAGTGCATAATATAAATGGTATATATGCAGGTATACCTCTGACACAGAGATATGTACACAAAGAGGCAATTCTAGCTTTTCCCCGTATTTCCCCATGCATTTCCCATTCTTTGCAGTAAAAGTCAGCTTATTGTTAGCTATAGCTTATTTTAAGCAAGCAAATGTTGTAATAATGATATACTCAAGTTGTATATGGTCGACTACTAGTCGTATACAATGAGGAAGCAGCAGGTTAGTTTATGTGACCTGGTTTTCTTTCTAGCACCTCGGCAGAGTTTAATGTTTACTTTCACCTTGTGTTAAAAAACGCTTTATTTTACTCCGTCTTACTCTCTACTGCATCATTTGTGCAATGCAAGGAAGAATGCTAATGTTCTAATGCAGTATCTGTATTTTACTATTGCATCTCCCTCATTGTGTATTGAACGTTATATTATACTCGTACTGTATTTTGTATTACATAATGGTATATATATAGTAGAAATACAAATACTGAGACATGGGGAGAAAAAATAAACTGTAAAAGTTGCCTGTGAATTCTAAAAGCGTGTTGGTGTGTGAAATGCACTTTGGCAAATGTAACCGTGAATATTTATTACGTACTACGTTATAGCTCTTTGTATGCAAAATCTATAAGACTCATAATATGAGTACCTCATTCTTTCAATGGCTGTTTCAAGTTATTATTCTTTACCACTATATGAAAATTATTTCGCCTTCCTTTTGCTGAAGAATAGCTTGTCTGTTTGAATTACTCACCTGGTAAGCAAATGGTGATTTATGACCTTTCATTTTAGACCTTCTTACTTTCAGTTTTCTGAAACTTATTCACTTTGATCTATATATGCACTCCTAAAAGTTACTTTTCACTAAAGGAAGAGGTGTAACGGTAATAGAATAATATAAGGTTTAATGGATGTATACGGGTAATATATGTAAAAGACTGAAGACGAAATTGCTTAAAAGCAGGAAAAAGAAATACGAGTTCTGAACTGTCATATATGTTCATTTTGTGTGTGAGAAAGGTGAAAAGTAAGTGACACTGCACGAAATGACTTATTCTTGACTTGTTTTATGTATTTGTGCAAATGGGATGCATTCTTTTCCTTATACTTCTGTATTTTTTTAAACTAGGGAAGTAGTAAAAGTAACATAGATATGCAGGGACCATAAACTTATGTAACCTTTACGTTTATTATTCCATAACGAAAAAAAGGCTTGAAAAAGTTAATTGCTCTTGTTAAATCTTTAAAATTGTATTTAACTATGAACAATTAATTTGAGAAAATTCCGCCATTTTAATAAGACAAATAAATTAAATATGTTTGTATATTTTACTTATATAAATACGATACCTACTTTCGTTTCACCCCTGATGAGGATTTTATTATCAAAAATGCCTAAGCACGGCTCTCATAATATGTTCATCTTAATCTGTGTAATGATTGTAATTGTACATAGTCACAAACATTACGCAATTATTGTGTTAAATCTGTCTGGAATTTTACTTACAAATTGGATATTAAGGATTGTAGTATAATTATTATGAGTTTGTGAAACAATGGATATACAAAATCCTAGTATTGGAATTACGTTGAAGTATACCTACACAAATAGAAGCACAAACTGGAATGGATATGAAATTATTATTTAATGTGGATGATGTAGAATGCAGATCTCGCTTAATGGAAAACACGGCCGCAGTTTTGTAACGCAAAGTAGATTTGCATTTTAATGAAGGAGAGTTTAAATGATCCCTTTGCAATTTGTGTAATGCAACCACAATGTAATTTACAGTTTCTAATTACTCCGGATGTGTGGGGAAATGCAACATCCAAACTGTTGATTGAATTGTTCTAACTCAAATTCCCCAACAGACATTGCAAAGCACAAAGCGGCCTTTGTAAGTTTTACATAGACACATTGAAAATGTTCATTAAAGAACGTGCATGTGTGTGAGAGTGAGAAACAAGCCTGAAATATTATATCCCCGAATTCATATTTTGACCTTTCTTTCCTCTCTGTTGGCTATTTGGCTTAATCTGTAGACTTATATTATTGGTCAGGGCTAACTTTTTGCACAGATTTGAGCATCTTTTATGCATTTGACATCTTGCCTTAAGTTACATCTTAGGAATACTTTATTCTACGTCTATATCTCCTTTTTCCTGTTTTCTGTCCTTGACTTCTCCTTACATTTTCTGCTTAAGCATCTTGTCTCGTTTAGTAGCTTTTTAGTTGACACTCCTGTAGGTATGTACATATATACCATGGAGCAATAGTAAGAAGTACCCTGAGACTGAGAGTCTCTTATGAATTTATCTTTGACATAAAATGTGCTTTTTTTCCACTCATACATTTTCTCTTGACATTTCACATGCAGAAACATACAAAGTAAAGTACACATAGTATACTTTTTCTCCAATACAAACACGTACGCCTCTTTTCGTCCAGTACACTTGTAAACACACACAAGATCACTATTATGTACATTACCCTTTATATTATGTACAAAGGCATTTTAACTCTATATCTACCATTTTTGTCGTCGTTATGATGGTTTTTACATAATGCTCCACGTTTTCCCTATAAGTAGCTGTCTTCATAGGTAGACTTAATGTGTGTATCCCTAAAGAAAAGCAGTACTACTATATATCTCACTTTAACCTTAAGTAATACCAGTGCTGGTATTATTATGAAATCACATATTTTTATACATATAAATTTAGTACTCCCATGTATCGTTCGTATCGTGTCACGACATTATTACCAGTGTACAAGAACTACATGCACAGAGAGAGGCGACAGTTCTTCTACTGCAGATGAGAGAAAAGAGACCTGGGATCGTAATGTTTTGCCACTATATTATTATAAAGGTATATATTGTATTGCATAACTCCGAGGAGCATACTAAGATGTTATGTTTGAATACAAAAAATAAAGAAAAATTCCTAAAATAAGAAGTTCTGCACATGAAGTCTTTTCGGATCGATTTGAAGTCACAGTGGTAGTGCTGTGTAGTGTCATGTCATGATATTATTTCTAATGCGCTGTTTTATGCCCAGATATTTTATGCATTTTCTGAGTGTACAATTTCTCATACTTCGCGTTAGTGTACGTTACGTATTTATTTAGAAAGGTACGCAAAGAGTAAAACAAGGTTGTCTTTGACTTTTCTTGGCATCTTCTCCGGTTTTCGTATTCTTATGGCAAATAACATTCCTTTAACATACCTCTCTCTCTCTCTCCGTATATTGAGATGTGTCAAAGTGATCCTGCATACTTCAGATTATCCTTATGTATATGTAGTATTTATATTCTCTTGCTGTGTGACAAAATTCTTGCCATATTCACTAAAGTACAATATACCGAATACTTTTAGACATTTTTCTTTGTCTGTATATGATATCACGTTCATTTATACTGCAGTAGTAATGTATCAGACGGCTAATACACAAAAAGAATGCCGATACCGATGCCGCAGATACTCAAAATGCCTAAAATATTATTCATCGTTTATCAAACAAAGCACATAGAAATTATTATTGCCCATGCCTACTACATTACCACTAATATTATTATTGTACTAACACATAAGCAACCTTTGCGGATTGACATAATCTGTATTCTTCTGTATCTGTATGATCATAATTCAAACACATTATTATTAAAAACTTACTGTTATCTATAACCAAAATTCATAATCTACAGAAAGGGTATTAATGGCAATTTTGTTACAGTACAAATATTAAAGCAGGCTGTGTAAGTAAGACAAATTGAATTTTTGATAAAATTCTAATGAGAAAGCACAATAGAAATATCTGTCATAAGAAAAATCAATGTAATAATCCTTTTAAAAATGGAAACACATAATATGCCTTGAGAACAAAAGAAAGTGAAGTCAGACTAACAATAAGCCAAGCTTCAAGGTGGTCGTCCAAGTTGTTCTGGAAGCTTTCCAGACCAAATACTACATTCTGTACAGAAAAAACAGTGAAAGAGCCAAAGAAAGGGAAAAGTAAAGCATAGACCATGCCAGAGCCAAAGTGGGCAACCAACTTCCACTCGCAGTGTAGTAGTAGCTCTACAAAAGCTCAACACAGAAGAACCATCAGAGCTCACTTTATACAAGTTCACTCTTATATAGCTCTATCTAATAGTACTATAATATCTTTCGGTTTGAAGTCAACCTATCCTCTACCTAAGTAGTAGTACTCATACATAGGTGGTCTGCTACACTCTAAACTATCCAGCAAAATATCTATATGTATATACCATAGGCAACAAATATTAAGAAAGAGCCGCATGTATATATGTGAAAAGCTCCTATGTATATTTTCTATATACATTCTATATACAGATAAAAATATATATTTATATACGAAGCTTGTAATATACCCAACGTAAGATTCTACTGGTAGTAGTAGTAGGGCAAGCAGAACATATAAAGACACTCAAATCTGCAACACACTTTCTATCCTGAGTTCGCCGAGTGAAAGTAAATTGAGACGAAAGACTACAGTGGGCTTGGCTGTCGTCTTGAGATTTTTCTTTCCTCGTCTCGGCGTTTTCTACTCATATCACATAGCAAGTAGTCTCTCTACAAGAACAATAATACCCTCCTTATACAAATATAACACTTATATACATATATACATATATACATATATACATTTCTATTGTATAACTATGTAGTAGTTTAAGGATATCTCTGTATATATGACATAAGCATTAAGTATACGGTAAATCTTGGAAACATCCACTATTAATAAGGGAAGTAGATTTACAGCTCTAGGAACAAGGAATCGCCAATAATGTGCAAGTGTAGATGTGTCATTCATTCATTATAGTTAAGGCAGTACTCATTAGTCATTACTGACAAGATTAGCCCAGCTTGGATATCCAGGTACAAGCTAGCTATATACGTATACATAATATAATAACAATAAAATTTGTAAGCGTATATAATACCTATATATAGACAGACATTTTTAAAACGCAAATATTTTCGTTATAAGAGCTTTGTATTTACTATAGGATTATATACATATATTTGTAGTAGGTATTTTTAAAAATGGAAAGATACGGTGGTGGTTCGTAATAATGAATTCCACCGTCAGAAAAAGCGTATGCTTTTATCATGTAGTCAAAAATGTAGATAAATCTTGTGCTTAACTCGCTCTGTCTGGTTTGAGCCGAATATTTTAACAAATCTGTGGAATGCATTAGCCCAGATGATAATCTAAAAGAAAACGAGTGTTCCCACAAAAGTAAATCGAAATCGGGGCTAATGCCAGTAAAAAATTCCGCTGCACGCTTTCAGCAGACTTGAAGACATGCAAAGTGGGCGACACATCATTTTCTCCAAACCATCATAATATTATATTCCCTGTGTATGTTTACATAGAACACTCCTTGTGTCATACTGTCATACGCTAATTATTGTCATAATAATTCTCTCACTCTACTATCTGATCGCACTATATGAAATGATCATTAGTTATAGCTTAGGAAATCTTGTCAGTTAATTTTGTGTCTGGAAGAAAAAGAAAAAGACACAAGTGTACAATTATGATTACAGTTACTGCTCCTATAGGATAGTTGCAGAGAACATTGTAACTATTGACATGATAATTAGTAAGCTAATCGCGTGCTAGGACGTTTCATGCATTGAAGATTACAAAATAACTACTAATAGTAATAAACCCGGGTTTCATTTTCATTTTCCATTAAAAACTTTGCTTCATTTCATGCCTCTCTCCTCGCGGACTGAAATAATAATTGCATTCACGACTCGCAAAGGAAACAAAATGTTCTACGTTGTAATAACAAAGACTTGAGAACAAAAAGAATCAAATGGACTATCTGGCTACATTAGAAGATGTAGAGATAGTACTACTACATACATTCTACGTAGAAATGTTTGAAAAATTGTTTCTTTGACAATGAGTCAGAGTTGACATGGAATGAACAGTGGATGGCAAATGAAAGGAAGGAAGTAAAAGACTCGCTCATTCTGAATATCTTGCTTGCCCTTTTTACTATATAGGACATTTCTTAAGAAGGTCGCTAGAAAAATGTCAACGTTTACTGTGTAAAATGTATAAGAGGAGGAATAATATAGAGTTAAGTGAAAGGCATAGGTATTATTATAGGTATTCTATTTCACTTTCACTACGTGGGTAATCATAATGCATCTGTATAAGACTTTGCTACAGTCGGATGATTGTAACAGGGTACACGTATAGTAGTTAGTCGGGCAATGTTGCTCTAGTTTTAGCTGAGTGAGTTCAGGCAGTGGAATTGATGTGATGTGAAAGAAAAAAGAAAAAGTCGAGTTGTCGAGTCCTGGTGCTTATATACGTTTATTCAGAGATGATTGTGTTCTCTGTAGCTTATAGGGTACAACAGCCACAAATAAATACAAAAGAACTGTCCTTCCTGTCTACTTCTCCATACATAATCGTATTCTTCTGTGTCACGACTGTGAAACCTTTCTGTGACTCCAGTCACTGCACTTGCTCCCAATTCCACACTCAACCCTTTCGTAATTGCCCTTAATGCATTACAGACCTGCATACTGCACACACAAGAATTTTCTCTTTCAGATTGGTGAAATTCTTAAATAAAAATATTTTAGAAAAATATTTTGCAACACGAGACCCTTAAATACAGAAAGATGTAATATTAGGTGGCAAAATACGTTGCTTAATATCTCTCTGCTTAAATAATGTTAAATTACCTGCAATGAAACTATCAACCGTTAAAATAATTTTCCATTAAAAATACAGAGTAGGCTTTTGTTTTTTCATAGATTTTTTTAACAGTTAGTTGTAATAAATTCATTTTAGGTAATTTAAAGTAAGTTAAGTGTGTTATGTATTGTAGGAGGAGTATCTAATAGTAAAAAAATAAAATGTTGTTGTGAATCACATATATGTTTCGTTGGAGAGCATAGCGTGTCGAGATCAATTGTCCAGAATGAATGTTATCAAAAGAAAATAAATTACGAGGAAGATGAAAGGGAGGATCTTTCTCTTTTGTTTTGAACAGTTCAAATGAATTTAATCAGAAGAGTCTATACTGTATTTTATCATTTTATTCCTATCACAAGTGCATATAGACATCATAGACGTTATTTCACAAGAGACGAAACACACAAGTGATCTTTAGTTTTTTCGTTTTTGTTTGAGTTAGTACTAAAATACATCCCTAGCCACAATATATAGGCATGTGTTATGAATCTTATACTCTTATACTTTGCACACATACTGACGAGTACGCATTGTAGAATCGTTGAACAACTCTTGAAAACCGGAAAAGCGGAGAGAAATCTCAAACGAATATGTATACCTATAAACCTAAACGCGTGTAGTACTTACTTAAAAGAAGAATTGTGTGTTTTAGTAGTAGAACTACTACTAAAACACACAATTCTTTTCCTAGAGATATATATCCATCTTTTCCTTTCATTTGTACAAATAACACATAAAGATTTCTTCACTATCATTTCATGCATTTATAAAGTAGGTACACACACACAATTGCAATACTCTGGCAGTTCAGTGTCTTGAGCTTTAAGACGAAAAGAAGAAATAATGGCTAAAAGCAAAAAAAACTTTTTTTCTCTGAAGGATATGGATAAGAAATGAAAGTGAAGCAAATTCAAGTCAAGACTTTGTCTGCTAAGGTTTAGTGAGCTGTAGGCTAAACTCTTTTACACACAGAAACTGTAACTGTGTGTAGAAAAAAAGATGAGAAAGAACTCCTTGTGCGTATATGTATGCTCAAGATCTTTTACTCACAGTAGTAAATATCTTCGCTCTGTAACAAGAGCGGAACTGATGCTGGCCTTTAGAATGAGCTTTGGCATGACCTCAGGTTTTCCCTATTTCCTTCCCTCTATCATATATTGCATAATAATATTTTTCTACTCAAAACTGCCGAGTAGTATCCATATACAAACACACACACACTTTCCGTAATAAAATTACATTTCTTATCATACAAAGTGAGACATGGATTATATCAAAACATTCAAGCAGAGCTACCAACCGTATGATATCATTTATGTTCTAGTAACGTGCACAAATCTAAAACTGTACTATTTGTTAACACAGAAGTATATTTTTTGAATGCGTATGGTGTTTTGTGTAATGTACTAGTAGAACTACAAAAAATTTATACACAGTGGTAGTACCTATATACTTACAATATAAAGATCAGATCAGATCGTATCGGGCATTTTCCAGTAGGCAATCCATCGTGAAAGCCTATCATCGCCGAAATAACTGCCCTGTCATAAGAACGACCAAAGGAGAAGTCGTATGTACATGAAAAGCGTTCACGTACCATAATCGGTCCTCAGGAGTTTATTTCTCTGAAACAGACACAGGACACACACTCCAAGTGTTTACAAAGAGAAAGACCACCCTTGGACGAACCACACGCACAAACTGTACTTTCTGCAAAGGTATGTTGAATGTTGTACACAATACATGCGTTGTTGGTCGTAAAGTAAGTAAAGTAGTTGAATAGTTGTCTGACTACCTATATATAGTTTTGCCTTATGTGTATGGCCTTAAGAATATATTCTCGTTCCCCTCTCTGCTCATTTTGAAGAGGATAATGATAATGATGATGTTGTGGCTTGGCCAAGACTCGCTTTCTGGTGACAGACTCTAATAATGTGCTAAACTACTGGAAAGGAAAGCAATTTAACTGAAGACTCTACTCCAAAACTCCTACTACCACACATATTAGCACTATATCTTTAATATAATCTCCTGTGTGTGTGCTACTTGAGAAGAATAAGTACTATTTACTACTACTACTCTGATCCTAAGAGTAGTGTGGAGGCACTTTAGGGATAAACGAATACAATACAGACAATACTTTCTTTATATACAGATAGGGATTGAATCACATGTATACCTTAAAGCTTCAAGTACCAACTACGAGTAATATAATGGTACATTTTGTAAGAAGTGCTTTATAGTTAGGAGAATTGTAGTAGTTGTACCAGTAGTAGTAGTAATAATGCAATGAAATGAATTGAATCGAATCGGTTGGAAGGATTCGGATTGCTAAAGGAATCGTACTACCATACTACTGCTGCCGTTGTAGATATAGGAGAAGAAGAACTTAAAGTAAGTATATTACAGAGGATTGTTGTATATAATGGTATGGGATAAGAAATAGGAATACCTATATATAAAGAAGAAGAATAGCAGTTACTTGTGTTAGTACTGCTATAGTGCTATATATAAAGAAGAGAGACACAGAGAAAGGGAATTATGGAATAAGAGGGGAGAAGTAAAGACTTAAGAGAGAGAATTGAGTGGTATTAGGCATTTGTTGGGGAGGATGAGAAGATAAGTTCACTGGATGAAGTTTGAGTTGCCTTCAGCTTCTTCAGAGATATAGAATTATAGATATAGGAATTTTACAAAGGAAAAGGTGTGAGAAGAAATCTATAAGAGTTTTACAAGTATATATGTAGGTACTAGGTACGTGTAGTAGTAATGATCCTCTCGTGTCTGTTGTCAATTTAATCCACAATGGATTATATTTCTAAATAGTGTTTTAAGAACATTAATATTATTTCGAGACTTGTAAGAAGACGGGGACTATGAGAGAGAGAGAGATAATGAAAGAGAAGGATAAGTACATCTTAGTTTAGCCTTTGATGGGATTGAAAAACATTGTGTATATTTTCCAGTAGTAGTATGCGACAATTTTCTGCTTTTATTATTCTGTATGCCATAGAAAATGGTTTTGTTTACTTCTCGCAAAGAAAGATTAACAAAACATCAGATAAAGATTACATTCCTGAAAGACATGAGAAGAATAATTTGTGGATTACGTAATGCAGTAATTAAGACAGTGAAATTATTATTATGTGAAGCTTTAGCCAAGATTTCGTGAAGTTTTTCTGCTGGGTTGCGTTTTTATGAGTTTGAAGGTTGGATTGTGTAAGAGTCTAGTCATACATGAAAATACAAGTTGACACTAGTTAAGAAAACGAGGACAGAGGCGAGTTGTAGTTGTGAAAGAAGGCAAACTTACCAGCAACCAACCATTTTGGTAAAGAAAAGTTTTGCTTTTCTTCTAGTAGTAAAAGATGTGTGAGTGTTGTGAAAGTGTAAGTGTGTATAAATGTACATGACAAAGTATAATGCTGCTACGTAAGTAGTTTACTTCATGACAAGAACCCAACAGCATTTTTTCACAAACTCACTTCTTCTTCTATAGAAGACTTTCTTGTTGTATTACTATATATTCCTATATGATGTACATATGTTACAAACATATAGTACAGCATATAGGAAGTTACACAATGTATATATATCTATATGTAGTACACACACAAAAAACATTGGAGTGTGTTAGTCAGAGGACAAATAAAAGAATCTCGAGTAAACTAAATTCAACTCGAGTCCACTTAAGTTAACCAAACTAAATTCATTGCAACTTAAGCCAAGTTGAGAAAGAGAAAAGGGAAACATTGATAGACTGAACGAGTTTAGTTTGTTTGTGTGCGAGAGAAATATCTACACGACTCTCCTCTTCTTTTGTACATAATGCATGCAGAGAAAATAAATCTACGAGTTTTCATGCAATTCTGTACATTCTATTACAAAGAATAACAGACAAGACAGTTAGTTGCATGTAATATGTATAAGTATGTCTGTTTACTAATACGAGAATACAAGTAACTAATAAAAAACTAAAAAAATGCTTTGTGTACAATACCTTACTTAGTTTATATTGCACTGTGTCAGTAAAATGTGTTTTTTCTCTGGCAATTCTAATAGTATTGCCTGTGTGTGTTATTAGCTTATTTATAGCACTTAAAAGTACGAAATACCTATATAGGCAACAAGGAATCAGAGTTAGAGCAGATGGAGAGACACAAAGACGAAATCGACATTGACAACCCGACTAGATAATTTAACAAAGATCTGTCGAATTTTTCTCGCAGCAAAAAGAGTTGAGCAAAGTTTAGAGTGGGAGGAAGGACGAGAGGTAGCTACTCAAGGAGCTACTCACTCACAGCACTTACTCACAGAATAAACTAACAATAAGTAAAGGAGAGAGACACAGAGAAACTGCAAAAACACTACCTTACTATGAAAAGTTCATGATATCTGAATCTTATAGAGGAAAAAGATGCCACTTAAATACACACGTATAGCAGGCCTAAAGAGCAAAGGGGAATTACAACAAATGGGAATAAATGTTCCTAATAGAAATTGTTATAGTACTATTATGGTACTACTACGTAATAGTATACTATGGCTATGTAATATTATACTATGGCTATGTATTGTTATACTATGGCTATGTATTGCTATACTATAGCTATGTATTGCTATACTATATGGCCATGGCTATGC
Organism: Pogonognathellus flavescens; assembly: GCA_019776165.1. Classification (NCBI taxonomy): domain Eukaryota; kingdom Metazoa; phylum Arthropoda; class Collembola; order Entomobryomorpha; family Tomoceridae; genus Pogonognathellus; species Pogonognathellus flavescens. The sequence goes on along the minus strand of JABASD010001024.1, from coordinate 17,631 downwards.
TATTCGTTGTATAAGTAGAAATAGTATATTATAAGTGGTAGGAAATTGTTCTAAATTGTAACAGAAAGAGAGTTGCAGTAGTTGAATGGGAGTATACTGTAGGAGTTTGCAAAGAAAGAAAAAGTTTAGATTTGTCCACACACACACAATTGTTCAGATTAGGGTGTTGCTGTGTGGTACAACAAAAGAACATACTGGACTTTTCCTCTTTTTTCTTCTTTTTTCACTTTTTATATACTTGTATATAAAAGTTGGTTGTTTTATCATTGTTTAAGTTGCATCTGAAGTTTCTGCTTTTTGCTGTGGTGTTATAGAGTGTCTTGAAAAACTCGCGTGTTGTATGGTTGTGCATCCAGGACAGAGTAGAGCAGTCACTGTCATATTTATAGATAAGAGTTTCCATGTACAGAGAGAGCTAAATCTAAATAATTAAGATAAGCAGATAAGCTAAAGACATAATAATTACAAATAGTTAAATTACTACTGTATACATATTTGCTAATTTGTTTCTCAATACAAAGTCATTTTGTGCATTGTTACAGGAATGATTTAAATATCTTGTAAATTTCAAATAGATAGCAAAATGCGATCACCGGAATATTATTAACAATTCAAGTCACGAAAACTTTAATGCTTACTTTTACATATACTTATACCTTTACATAATGCTTACCATTACCTTTACACAATCTTTACCTATACATAACACCATGCCTAACAGGTAGTAATTTTTCTTACTAGTGTCTTAAAACAATTATAGTGTTTAAATGTTTGTATAGAAAATATAATTTATTGTCGAATCGAACTTATTGGAAAGGAGAAAGTGGCGAGTGTGTTGTGTGTGAAAGTAGATTGGACCTTTTTGTTGGAACGGACATTGAGAAGAAGAAAAGTGACAAGGGGTAGTTGGAAGGTGAATAAAGTAAACAAATAAAAACAAACTTTTTCATTATGTCTGTCTGACGGTGGTTGTGCGAAATTAAATTGGACAGGAGAGAGAGGCTAGAACACAGGGGAGTACAAAGGAAACTGACATTTAATGCAAGAGACATGGCAGGAAGCGAGTATAAAAGAGTAAAGTAGAATTTGACGTGATGTGGATGTGACCTGTTTATGTCACGTGTTGATAGCAATTTTTCTCATACTGCCAACAGTCAGTTCAAAACTTCTACTTCTTCTCTCTGGACTAACGTCCTTGCCATGTCTTGTCAGGTCACTCAGTCTCATTCCCATGTCTTCCCAAACTGAATTCTAGTCTTCGCAGACCTTACCAGTAGTACCTAAATAATAATAGTACGATCTATACAAAGGCTATATAATAATACAATATAAAATGCCTTTAAGAGAGACCAGGTATATATATTTTTCTATATTGTTGTATACCTACGTGTATGGTATAAAATATATATTAAGCTTTTGACTCTACAGTTTTAATATTATCTCTCCTGGGTTTGTATATATAATAATAGAAGTAATGATATATGTAGGTAAAGGGTTAAGGTAAAAATAATAGAATTTTTATATAAAGAGACTTGCTGTATATATAGGTATATATGTTAGTGTTCCTATTATTTAGGTATGGCTAAGGCTATGATTGTCGTATCTCGTCAGGAAGGCACATTCAATAAAAAACTTTATCCAAAGGAGAGTTTGCCAGTCTCTTGTGTCTTGACTTTCTTCAATTTCCCATTCTCCACTGCCATTGCCCTGACTCGACCCATCTTCAATTCTATTTCCACCAAAGGCACAAAATCTTGTGTAGAAAAACTACTCCTACGTATTATTTACTCAAAGTAGGTATCCTTACTGTATTATTGCTAACAAAACCAAACCTATCGATCTAAAGATAGCCTCAGTTTTTATAACTTATATATTTATCTCTCTGTGATACTATATACTCCCTAATGCAGCAATAATAGTCTTTAACTTCAATAGATCTCTTCATTGTTCATGGGAAACTTGCAATTCTTTTATATGGAACTTCTAATCTTACAGGTACTTTTAATATGAATTTTTCATATAGTATGTGTATAAAGGCCAGTTACAGAGCTCAAAGAACGACTAACTCTGAAATATTTAAAAATACACCTGGATATACAGTTTTAGTACTATTTTTGAGTTTTTTTACATCTTAACGTACAAATAAATCTGTAGCTCTATATATGACGTGCATAAATGCTGCAATAACGATCAGTCGACTCTGACATGAAGTGAAAAATGTTTAAACACCCCTAGTTCTCTTTATTGGCTATGAATTTTTCTCTTTTATGTACTTTCAACCTTTGCTAGTTTTTCACATAGATTGTAGTATATAACTCTCTTTTGTAAAAATCAAACTACGAGAATGGCTCTTTACATTATTTATTAGTCGTTCAGTCAAATGTTATTGTTTCCCAGCGTGAATTATGACACATATCGTTCTCAAAACATAAATATACTGACATGACCACCTAATATTTCTATACAGATGTAATATACAGTTTTCATACACAATTCCACTTGTTTCGCTTGACTTGAGATCAAAATGACATATCGATTGTGCAGTAGCTTAGATGAATGAGTTCAAATAACGCACACATAAGATTTATTTTTCCTCCTTTGTCAGTGCGTATTCAACTGACAAGGTCAAAGGGAAACCCTACTGTTACGAAACACAATGCCAGTACGAGTAACGATATTGTTACTTTTATCTATTCAAACGAATCCAAAACCATAATTTTTTGTGTACCCATGTCATATCTCATATGTATAGTGTTATATGTTATTTAAGCTGTAACCGATCCTTAAACATTCATACTATGTATATGTATCTTGTCATTTTCAATACCATACAAATATGATTTTAAGATTTGTAACATATATTTACAGTGTAATGAATCAGATAGTTGGTGTTTTTTCTCTCGTGTATCATTCAAAAATGAAGTAATGACTAAAACAAGAAACCAATTCTAGTATCGATTGTGAATTTGCATTTGGAAAATGAACTGACTTGCACAAATAAATTTTAATAATTGTGTTATAGATAATAGAAATATACTTTAAGAGGTAGGTTGGCATATTTAGGGAAATGAATCTTTTTGATGTGTGCGAAAGTAAAATGAATTTTGTATGCACAATCAACAAACCTGTTTTTTGTGAATGTTCATTGTAGCGTAAGATAATCTAATCCATTCAACTAACATCGACATACGACAAGTTCTGTATTTTATTCCTATTAATAATTAGTAATATACGATGACTGCGGTGATATTTTTGCTATAATATTTCAGTATATTATTATTTTAGTTTGGAATTATCTCACAATAAATGCACTTGTTAGTGAGCCTATAAACCTATATGGAAACTTTGTTCTTTTAAATTTGCCAAATATAGAGCACTATTTGGTTTACAGTAAAATGAGCATTGCAACTCGGCTAACTGCTTTGATTTCAATCTAGTCAAGTTGGAAGTGGTTGAAAAAACTCAGTGGACTGTGTTTAATGCGAATAGTAGGTGAAAGCTGAACGGGAAGCCATAGAATTACAATAAAGTGTAGGAGAGTGCAGTAGTGGATGTGAAGAAGCAGATTATGCTATTATTTCTAATAAATTCTCCTCATGCCATGCTACTCCACCAAATTCAATTCAATTCAATTCGAATAAAAGACAATTAGCTCTACACACATTTGTATGCTGCTCTGCGGAAACGGGAACGCAGCAAAAGGGTCAAACACCCAGAAACACACCAGGATTTTAACTTGCAAAAAATTCTAAGCTTTTACTGATATTCTCATGATGTTGTGCATGGTACACCTGTGTTTTCTGTTCGATGAAAATCGTTTACCGACAATAAAGAATTCTACACAACTTTAATCTGTATAAATGTTTTTTGCAGCAAATGTGTACAAATTAAGATACGATATTCTCTAAGATGCTTTTATACTACTTAAATACTAAGATGTATTGATGTATACAATGTGCTAAGATAATGTAAGGATTAAACCAATTACTTATCTAGCTTTTTGTATTGTAGAAGTATTAAGAATACGAGATAAAAATTAGCCTAGGTAATTCAAGTAATTCAATTTTAAGATATTTTCAGTATGAAATATTTGTATATCAATTGTGGCGATAATTTTAACTACAAAAATTGATTTTTAAACTATGAAGCAACAAACATAGATGTTCGAAATCCGAAGGCTTTTCAAAAACCAAGTTGTCATTTGCCGATTCAAAAATTAAAGACAAGGAAATGAAATACATATAAATCTGTTACTCCATATCTCTAGTTAAAAAATACAGAAATCTGCAATATATTTTTACAGACAAAAATGTGTTTGTTCCAACACTTCTATCTGTAAAACACATTACATGTAGATAGATACCTGAAAAATTGACTTCTACACTACATTTGACAAGCAAATCTTCCTAGTCGTAAAAAATGTAGAAAAAATTGAATTCTACAATTGTAATGGCATTTGAAGGTAGAATGTAATATAAAATTTGGCCCCTAGGTAGGTATTTGTAGTATTTATTTGTGTTTATACACGACAAAATGGAAACAAACGCTAGGAACATTGTGAAAATCGTGTATTTATTGAAAAGTGCTTGTTTCCACCCAATTCTTCCGCTAACATCGTAGCCTACACAAGTACTACACAATAAATAAACAGGAGATCCCTTTACTTCCCGTAGATTTTCATCGGAAAGACATTGAAGTGAACAGGGGACACACACACCTCTGTTTTCTCCCGAATATCCTTATCTCGTTGAGCACACTACGCTTAGAGTTGACTTGGCCTACTTTAACCTATCCGTAATCCTGCTCCAACTCTATACACAAATCAAAATTTTGCTGATAACACAAAAGTGCGTTTGCTCACGCAATCTTTTATAAATTATCTTCCTTTGGTTTGCCAAAGTACAAAGGAAAGGACCCCCATCTCGTTCCATACCACCTACAAAACCCATGTCTCATATATAACATCGCTTATATTACAGAAAATCTTTCTATTCGTAAAGAACAGCTGAGAAAGGATTTTCTCATGTAAGCAAACACATACAAGTGAAAATAGAGTTTTGCTATTGACCCGCGGTAGATTTTCATGCTTTTTTGATTTCTTTCCGTTCCTTACACCGATTCACTTGACATTCTTCAAAATTCTCGTAAAGGGGAACAAGCCGTGAGCATTCCATTCTCTGCAGAATTTGAAATAAACTGATATTATCACCTCTACACTCTTCCAACCAGACTATTATACTGATCGTGGCCAATGTATACAACACGAGTGCATTTTATTTTATTACTTACATGAACACCCAAAATCCAATATTCTATACGATGTTCCATGCACAAAACCCTATATAGATATATAGAGAGAAGTTATGCGTGTCTTGTATGTCTTTAGTATGGTATCTCATATCCATATCGAAGACTTGCTTTAAAACACTCAGCTTCCCCCATTCACTCACACTTGCAAAAGTTTGAAATGGAAGTGTTCGTTGGGCTGATCAAAACTTTTCATGCGATTTACTACACAACCCGCATTTCATTTTCGTCTTTTACATATTACGCGTTAAGGAATAACTTCTATATACATTTTCTACATATATATACTTAAAACTCAATACTTACTATCACATTCGTAAAAGACTCAACCAAAATGTCATTTTGCAATTCTTATCGTACAAAAGTAAGTATATTGATATCAACTACGTATGTGGATTTGAAACTCACGGTGTATTGTATAAATTCCATATAGTAGCATGTGAAATAGAAAGGAGAGAGTGAGAGAAAGAGTTAACTTCATTTCGCACAAGTAAAGTGCAAGTTTTGCATGGGAATTTGTATGATAGGAATGCGATAAAGTTGACGGGCAGATAACACTTTCGCCATGCAAAATTCAACAATACTTACTACAACCAGGTCACAAGAGAGGACAGATCGCAAACATATTGTCTGATGTAGCACTAACAATAGTTACCATATCATAGGTCACTGCACTGTGTATATGTAGGTAAAGTAACTATATATAATGTATAAAATGGAAAGAAGAAAAGAATATATTATGTTCCAGCCAGAGAGAGAGAGAGAGAGAGAAAGTTTTAGCGCACATTTAAGATTCAGTTATACTGTACACACGTGCACAAAAGGATAAATCAGATTTTATGCTTTGTGTAAAAGCATTATATACATTCGTGGTGCAATAGCTTGAGTTTCAATCGTATATAAACATGCTTACGGCTTACTGTGCACTTACCATTCAATTCCTTGCTGTAAAAGTACATTTATTTGTATTTAAGCTGTAATAACCTCTGTAAAATGTGCCATGTTACTTGTGTATATAGCAATAAAGATTTTTAGTCACAGACACAATTCCCTCCATGTGTTTATGTTATTAACAGAAATAATCGAGTTCATAACTAAGGTACCTAGTGTAGATTCTCGGAAATCTAGAACGGAAATAGCAGGCTATTTGCAAATGTAATGATTTAAATTATAGAAATGACAATGAGTATCTTCTGTATTATTACAACAGGATGTTCATACAGGCAATGAGATATAACGACCATTGTAGTAAATCCTCTTTTCCAATATACGTATGCATTTATTTCATTTTAATTTCTTTGAGTTATAGACACTGAAAAAATTAAACAAGCCATTCTGTCTGACAGGGTTACATTATTTGCCTGTAGCAACTTGAATATCTATGCATGGAGAAGGTTTTACGAGAAATTGAAAGGAGGATTGGATTAGATTAGATTGCATTGGATGTAGAAATGTCCTAACATACAGATAGTACCTACACACACATAATAACACATAAAGTATATCCTACAGAGAAATATGCCTGTACAGATATAGGTAACATCATAACAACACAGCGTTGAGATTTTGGTTGAGTAAATTCAAGATTTATATTTTACATGGATGGTTACAGTCACTAGTCGTACTTATAGACACGTCGAATACATTCGCAAAAGAGTTTTAGCAAATGTATAAGTACTACTAACAAAAAGTAGAGATATGGTGATACACGAATGTATTTACACTGTATATAATGCGTCGGAGAAGTAGATTTTATGAGTTGCCATGTATGATAATGGTTTGACTCATATGGGACTACGTTTGGTAGTTTAGTTTACTTATAAGGCCATTTCCACACTCTCATCCTTTTCATTCTGGCCATTGCACAGACATTTAGCACACGGTGAACATTGAGCCTATTTCACACACTGAACAAACTACCATTCTCCTTATACAAACATATATAGCCCTTCAATTTCACATGTATACATATGGCTACAGGCATAATATTATTTTCTCTGGTGAATTCTTTCCTCTCTCACTCTCTTTCTCTCTCTCTCCACATTTATACTTACGTTTTCTATAGACATACTTAATCATAAAGCTTACACTCATATCTCCATAGCTCTAGGTACTTGCACATAGAAACACTATAGCTATAAGCTTAAAAACCCTGGCAAATGTGGCAATTCTTGTTAAATTCCCTGATATGAGCTATATTAAAATGATAATAATTCCTTGTGCTTGAACTGTAAGTACTTTTTAACGTATAGTGTACACTTTTGTGCCATAGATTGCTCCTATATGAATTTATCTGTGTATATGGGATTTTATTGCCATTATTATTAAGCTATGACCATGTCTGCATATTATAACACGACTACTGTATGTGTGCATTGCAGTCATACTCCCTTTTTCATCACATCATCATCATCATCATCACCATCCGCATACTCCCGTGCACTTCCACATGTTATATCTCTGCAGATCTATACTATGTGCCTTATTACTCTTGTATATCACGCTAAATAATTTTAAAACCTATTACATACAACTCCAACCCACATTAAGCCATATATAAAACTTGTAGTGGTATTTATAGGTATTTACGTGTATAATCTCATCTTATGTCTGCACCACTGCTTTATATACTACATTAGGTACTTTGTGGTTCATTCTATGTGTGTGGCTCTGTTAGCTTCACTTTAAACCCTTTGCTCATCATCACCATGCTGAGGTTTACTAGATCAGACTTTGTACGTGTACGAAAATAATACTATTGCTGTGTATTTCTAGTACATTTAGTATACAGTATAGTATATACAGATATGTAATGTACGTTTGTACTTTGGGACTTAAATGTCCGGAGGCTAATGTCATTTGAGTTGAGTCTACTACTACCAGAAGGGATATATCATATTGCGGTTTGTGTCATTTAGGTTTATATGTAGTGTTAGGTATATTGTTTAGTTAAGAGTAGGTATTAGGTATGTCAATATGGGTTCACAGAGTACGTTTATATAAGAGTGAAGGATGATTCTGTCGCATTGCACTGTTTATCATGCATTAGGACTTGTGGCATGACTATTACACAGTGATAAGTGCTCCCTGGCTCCATTATTCTTGCCAAAATGATAATTTCACCACAATTTCTGCGATATTGTGGAGCATTATGATATTGCTACGTATATGAGACTGGGGAATACAGTTCATTCCCTTTGTTTTGCCTTTGGGCAACTCTTTATGATATTATGACGGTTTTTGGTGGTGAGGGATATACATAGTAATATATGGACGAGGGACATATAGTACGAATAATGTGACACAACAACACACATTTCCCACTCAGGCACAAAATCGTTTGAATGAAACAATGTGAACGCATTATAATCTCTCTTATTTCCAGATTTTACGTTTCAATTATTTTTTCATGTTTGTTTGCGGAATTTATAACAAAGAGATTGTCCTGGGATTTCATGAGGCAGCATTGAATGGATTGTTTGTTCCACAGGATTTAAGTTTCTGTACACAAAAAGATTTATGCGTATCCAGCTACATTGTTCTATAATTAATGCGATCTTACAGATTAGTTTATAAAAATCATACATGTATTAAAATTTTAGATTAGAGTGTTGCTGACATTAGTTAGTATGATTCACGGTTCAATTTAAACTGTAGCATTCATAATGCAATGTAACCCTAAATTGTCTCACGTGAGTATTAAGGATAACACTGCAGCAGTAACAACGAAAGTTCAACCAGGCGAAAAAGAATTTGAAAGTTTACACTTGAAATGTTGTGTGAATCACTTTCAGTTTCCGCGAATTTTTCATCTGACTGATTATTAAGGTGTAAGTACATACTTGCCCCTAATAAGTACACATTCTAAGATGAATTTAAGCTTTATATGGCAAATAAATCCTGCTTAATGTTCAGGACAATTTCATTCTGCGTTTTTGGAGTAGCATGTACCTAGCAAAATTATAATCTTCCGCATGCTAGCTTTGTTATGGTGTACGCAATATTTTTTATTTTTCTTTTATCCGTGACTTTGCTACTCAACTCCTTCTGCTGTACGCCTTGTCTTCGCAATGACTTGGCAATGGCAGGAATCCTCCGTTCATTTACATTTTGATAGTACGTAATACACCATACAGCCGAAAATCGACAAAGTTTGGTGAGTTTCTCCATATAAACATGAATATTACCCTATACTGTTCTTTTTATCCTTAACTTGAGTTTGAATAGACTTCTAATGTAAAGTTTATATTAAACCTGCACTTTCCTAATGTACATTCAGTTATATACGTACATCTTCGCTTACTGGTAGAACTGGGAGGATTTAAATAAAAAATATTTTTATACATGTGCATGTATATTTTTTGAAAATCTTGGATATATGGAGGATATTCTTATATCTAAGTGTATAAAATAAGTGCGGACATATATGTTAGTGACTGCGTGAACGCATGAGATGTTATAATGTGTGAGGGAGGGTAGTTCTGTACGGAACCGTTGTGTTTTGTGTCTGTGCCAGTCTTTTCTTTTCTATTCCGCACTTTATTCTCTGACTCTTCGTTTTTCACTCACTTGACTCCAGTCAGTTCAATTCATCTCATCTCGTATGCAACTTTTATTTTCTTTTTGAGTAACTTTGACAGGAATGACTGGAGTTTTTCAACGATCGCATAAAGTTGCATGGGAAATATAAAGTACGCTTCACTAAATAGACAGGATTGAAATGGACGGGAGGTAAAAGCCAAAAGGGGCTGTTTTTCTCCACCTACAGATAGAACCGACTCTCCCACTACACCACCACTTCTCCAGAAAAGTCGAAGTAACTTTTGAAAGCAATTTTTAATGGCCAATGTTTTAGGAGTGTGATGAAATTGCAATACACAGGTGCGGCGTGAAGAGTAAAAATTGCGTACAATAAGTCTTCCATTTTTTCCCTTTTTAGTTTCTTCCGGCATTCAAAAAATTGTATTAAAACTTCATTTCTCAACTCTGAAGGAGTACTTTATCGCAAAAGCGTCTTATTTCAATTTAACAAGCAATCAATATCAAACGTAAATGTTATTTACTGTTTATGTAGAACTAGACACATTTAAATTGCCCATAGTCTATAGCGATACAGATACATGGACTTCTGTTATTTTTCTACGACTTTCTAAAAGTGAGTGTATATGTTTTTCATACCAAGTATTACATAGTATTGCAGATGGTACAAAATTTACGATGTCAGTAGGTTTAGTAGGTTATTAATATTAATTACATTAATTTGTTCGTATAAATTTTTCTGTTTACAAAGCACGGACATTCCTAAATCACAACACATCTTTTGCCACTTTATCATGTTTAAAAAAAGTTTGACACAGATCATTATTATCTGCAAATTCAGTTAGCCTACCTTCCTATGCACACACAATTCATTCACTAATTTGGTGTCTCAAAAGCCTTTTCATTGAGCTTACCCAAATTGGCTGGTGAAGTGAATTGAATTCTTAAGATAAAAATATACCGAAGAGGATCCTCATAGGATTTCAAGACTCTTCAAGCTCCTTACTTCTCATTGAATCTCATAGTATGTGTGTGTGTAGTCTAGGCCACTTTACGTTCATTAATCACCTACATGAACACTCACTATATCAGTATTTCTTATTATTAGCAAATAAAATACTATAAACCATGGTAAATAAGCGGATCGATGCTTTTTAACTTTAGAGAACATTTTTATATGTAATTCTGTTTCAACGAAGATGACTGCCAAGGCATACGTAGGCAGTTTTATACATGGTGGTTATAATATTCAACATATTTTAACTACGTATTTAGTATTATTGAGAGTACATACATGGTAGTACCAAATTATATTGTCGTTACAATAGTGAAACCCAAAGCTATCTCCAACTTTCAAAGAATCACTTAAATGGGATCACTTAACTATTCACAATGCATATGTATGGTTCAATGATCAAAAACATCAATTCAAGTCTGTAGGTATTATTAAGAATTGGTTTTGCCTGCTTGTTATTTGCTGTTCATACAGTAAAGAAGTAAACCATTTTAATGGGACATTTGTTATTATTATTATGCAAATCATAATACATGCGCTGTATGCTCAAGTATATAACTTTAACATACAACTTTAATAATATTGAATATCCACATAATAATATATAGTACCACAGTACCAACAATAAGAAGTACTTTCATAAACAATATTATTACCACAAACGGCCATTAGTAATGTATATGTGGACTATTCAGATAATAAATCTGCTGTTTATTATGAGAAGAGAAGCATACAAACTCCCACTCCTCCATTACAAATAGAGTAAGCATATATTTTATACACAACTGTATGTATATAAAATATCTTAAAATCGATGTGGCTATGATTTCTATAGAATATAACTTCAGCATTGAATACATAAAGAAAACCCACTACACCTACCTAAGTATACTTTTTCTACTATATACGAAGCTGGCTAATATCAATCATCAAATAAAGAAACTTCTTTATTTGATGATTTGATGTTAATATTTAAATTTGCACAAGTGCAAATTTAAATATTAACTAGGTACGTATACACTAAAGGTATATTTTTACAAAGTATTGCAAGTTTTGCTCGTATAGAGTCTACATTTCTATGTACAAAATAATTTACATTTCACAGCTAAGTGGCATTAAATGTAGAACTTTGTATAAAGGCAAAGATGGCTAGTAGACGCACAGCAGGTCCGTTGAGCAGGTACATGGAGAGCGGGGAAAGAAAGTCTGTTCTCCCTGGAGAGAAAAGTGAGTGGGCTGATGACATGGCCCTTTCCATTCCTTTCTCCAAATAAATTAGTCCCTATTTGTGTTTCTGATTATGAGGACTTTTTCCTCAATGGTTGACAAGATCGCAGACGAGAAGGGTAGAAAAGCGAGACGAGGTTCAACTTAAATTAGAGTAAGGCTAGTTGAATGGAAGTCATCGTCCTCAAGTGCCTTTTCTGTGTGCACAAAGCTATATAGCCATTTCTCTTTACCGTTTACAGACTTATACACAAAAAGCACAACGCACAAGTCTGTAATAATAAATGTTCAACTAGAGTCAACCCACACAAGTCAAGCAATAGAAATAAACCATTGTAACAACGGTCTAGAAATATAAAGGAGTGAAGTGTTTACAGAAAAGATGGACGAAGGTAGAAAGTAAAACATTTACTAAATGTAAAACTTGTAAAATAATTGTGATTTCTAAAGAAAAAGGCATCGCTTATGATGAAAGGGCTATGGGTGTAGCATATAATAAAATTGTTATTAATTTAAATCATTAAATTAAATCTTGAAATACAGCACTGGTAACTGTATTTAAATTTTAAAAAGTTATCTATACATACATTTGCAATCAGTACATAAACCTTAACATATCTTATCGATTTATATCTGTATACACAATAAAATTATCTTTACTTTGCCTTTCATTGCTTTCCTTTTCTCAAGTTCACAATATCTTCTCTTTATCTCTCTTTTTCATACTCATAATATAAAATGTAAAGATAAGATACCTACTTATAAGAAATTATTATATATTTTTGATCATATAATATATTTTCATTTAGGTATCATTGTTATTGTAGTATATCATATATCATATATTGTGTAATTGTGTAGTATTCAATTTTCTAGAAATTACTTTGTATGATCTATATACACGAATGAAAATTGCTATCTAACAAAACAAAGAAATATCAAATAGTACCACCCACAGAAAACGTTCCTGAGTAAAAACTCTTTGATATCTGATCGGGTGCACATACTTAGAAATCTGTATTAGGTAGATTAGGTACATTTAATTCAAACAAATAAAGTGTGAATGTATCGTTACTAATAATATAAGTACAGTAATAATATAACTTACATAAGACTACTACATAGAGTGTATGAAATGTTTTATAGAGCTTTCCGTTACACGTGTAGTAGGGCTTTGGACAACTGTTGGTAAAAAATATTTCATTAACTTAAAGCGGGGAGAGTAGTTTATAAGTTGGAGGATATGAATGAACATGGTATATGTCGGGTTATGTTAATTTGGCCGTTGAAGTTGAGGGAGAAGAAATTGGCTGTTGTGAAAAGTGAAGGGAAATGAAAATAAAGATACACCAAAGTGCTTTCATAGCCATGCAAGAACCAAGTAAAAGCCAGATGCTCTCGTTCTTGAACTCAAGGGGCACCTTTTTGCTTTTATTTCAATGTAGACATTTCTTAAGACTTCCTTAGGGTTTCGCTCTAGCAATTTCTTCGTCAAATAAGCTATGAGTAATGAGATGTCCGTAAGACTACGCTCATTCTTCTAATATTTGTATATCACGTCCTTTCTATTATAGTACCTAGAAATTTTTCCTCAGACATGTTTTGGCTTTTGTCATAAAATCACAGCTGTTCTTTACGGCTATGTATATTTCTAGCTCGTTTCCTTTGCATGCTTTCATTAGTTTTTCATCACTTACACCCGTTTAGTATTCTTTCAAAATTAACCTGATCAATAAAAATACATCGAAGGAAAAATCCAGGTCACCTTTTGTAGTATACGTATTGAATCTATTGCGCTTTAAGATAATTTCCTCAATAAATCTTCAAATTTAAATTTTCAAGTTGTCACTTCCATTTTCCATGATCATTAAACACTCTTAATAAAACTAACAAGAGTTATAGCAGCAGCCGCACCAACCGAAGTTTAGTATTCGCTAATATTCACTTGCACAAACACATTAAAGAAAATCCTAGAGAAAACAAATGAAAATATCAAAGAACCGGATTTTTCTGTCTGTTTATTACATAGTCCCGTTAATACACTTCTATAAGCGGGTAAGCCTACTTTATAGTATAGTACGAATTCTACCCTTACAAGATTATGACTTAAGAACCACATGTATATTTTATACATTGCATTTTTTGTGTACTTGTTTGTACTGCCACCAACTTTCTCTGAATCATCAGTTCTTCCACCACTCTGCTTTTCTTTACCTCTCTTTCTGGTAAAAGCCAAACCACAGTCTTTCACCAAAACACTTTTTTCACCAAGCCTGGAAATTTGCTACACATTTTCCCTTCCATATCAACCACACAAAAAAACTTACTAAAATGGGAACCATTCTATGATACCTATACAACATACCTACTTACTATACAGAAATTATTCACGCTCACAGTAAATACAAATAGAAGCCTTACACTCTTACAAGTATACAAAACGAGCTGGAAACTTCTTCACGGAAGAAAAGTGAAAGAACTCAATTCATTTGGTTCTATCGAGATCTCCGACTCGAGGCACATTAATTTAATGACTAATTTTTCATTCTCATTCCCATTGACAAAATAATGACTGCGATTCCACTATGTATGCAAAGAGTAGTAGCTTTATGTACGTAACTTGAGAAATTGCACATTTCTGCTCCTAGTGGTGCACAGGGGCCTGAATATAGACAGAGAAGGTATTTCCTCACATATTAGAGAGAAATGCCCCAAGATAAATTTATAATGACTGTGGCAGACTCCTAGAACTGCCAGTGGTAGTAGTAGAAGTAAAAGGCACTACATAGGTATACTCCTGTGTTAGTAGTTACTAGAATAGTATATGGGATGAGGAGATGCCATGCAACGTCGAAGAAGCTTAGCACGTCTCAAATGAATGTCTTAACTCCGTTTCGTCTTACTTAACTCTCACTCACTCTTCTTCTATGTCTCCGATGGTCGTATCCTCGTACAGACTACTTACCAACTACACTGCTTCTATTATAATACTTAGAAATACTAGACTATGCAATGCAAGTGTACCACACAGGATTAACAAAATTGTGAAGAACGAGACAAGGTAAAGAGAAAGAGAGAGAAAAGACTCGATTGAAACGCTTTCCATTTATATTACGCTTTTTCTCTTGTTCCCTCTTCAATTTCAATGGTCGCCATATCGCCTTCTCTGTCTTATAGCTACTACTATTATATTATTGCTTAGCGTTTTTCTTATATCATCTAAGTAGAGTATAGACAATGTACAGCTACTAATATTACAATGCATTAGTTCAGTGCAGAGACGTATCTAGTACGTGTAGGCATATAGACCCCTTCCCCCATTCCGAAAAGAAGACATTTTTTTTTTAAACTTTCCGGAAAAAACATCTTTAACAAAGGAAAAAGATATTTAATGACAAAAAATATCTTTAACGATGAAAAATATCTTTAGAAAAGAAAAAAGATTTTTAGTAAGGAAAAAAGATCTTTAATAAAGAAAAAAGAGCTTAATAAAGAAAAAAAGATCCTTAAAAGGAAAAAAAGTTCTATAAAAAAATTAGAAGAATGCTGATTTTTTATCTCTGAGTCCCCAATCCTCTTTATCCCTGTAGAATCCTGGATACGCGATTGCATTGGTAGAGTGCATATATACAATGCACTTTCATTACATAACACAGTTCACAGTATTATAAGTAGGAGTAGTGTTGTAAGTAATCTCTGTCATGTACTTTTATGTCGGTGTATAATGTACACTACGCGGATATTTTCTCTTTATATAAACTAAGAAGAGATGAAAGTGCAGCAGCTTTTTATTTTTATTACAAGCAACCTCCATTGTTCCTATTGCTACGACTCTTGTACCTACGGACTGTATTTTTGAAGGATATTGTCGTATTTAAGTATATGAATGGATGTAGGTACATCGTGTGGTAAGTAATGACGGCATAGCTGTGTAGAGTTCTTCTTTTTGTGTCGAGAAGCTTATTGTCAGCTGTAAAATTTTTCTTTGGCTTTATTGCATTGTTAGCCGTGTCTTTTTAAATTGCGCTGTGTGACTGAATGGGTAGGACAGAGAGAGAGAGAGAGAAACAACCATTTTCATCACCATTTGTTTCTACAAAGTGGGAATGACTGCAGGAGGGCAAGGGTCACAAGGGTACAGTACAAATGCTGTATAAAAGTAATTCCCAATTCTGTACTTCAAATGCGGGAATCATTCTGAATGGAGTAAGGCGTGTTACTATGTACAGCATTGTATGTGCACTGCTATTTCGTAGTGAAGTAGTAAAGAAACTAAAACGGGGCAAATAAAACGCATAATGCACAAAATGGAAAACATTTGTAAATTGTCACAACTAGAGACTTGTGTTTGTTTTGGTAATAAAAGGAAGAAGCAAAACATTACCGTGTTTTCTTTGTGGTTTGGAGAAAACCACAAAGTGAAAGTGATGCAATTTTTGTTGGCTTATTTAAGTAGGTAGGTAAGTTTAATTACGTTACGCTGTTTCAGCTGCAATAAAATAACAAAAATGTGTCTATATTCATGTGGGACGAAGATTATTTCTTTATTGCTTTTTTAACGTGTCAAAGGTATCTTTATATAGAAACAAATGAACTCAAGTCTTAAAAGTACACAAAGATAATTGCGCTTTTACAATAAATAGGTATACTCTGATGGAAAGTTCAACGGTCTGTGAATAAATGCACCTACCGGCGGTTTCTTTGCTTATTCTGTGGTTTCCAGAGGCTTTGCTCGGTTCGAGAGTTTTGTTTGGTCTGTGCAATGTGGTTTTACGTTTAGTTAACTTTCTTTGTTTTCATTCGGCCTTTTTGAGTAAAAGAGATGCAATGCAATGCACAAGAAGTGAGACACAATTTACTGTTTGAAATAGCCTATAACGCAATTCTTCTACAACTATTTTGTTCTTGCTCAGACTTTTTAACGTTAAAATTCTCAATTATATGTACATTTCCTGTTGAAAGAATTTCTAAACAATTTTGCTCTTGGGTGTATAAAGATTACCTACTGCCCAAAATACAAATAATCCTGCAATTACTTACGCTAATTTTTTACAAAGGACTTTTTCATCTTTTGTCCTGTAAATGATGATTTATAGTTTTCAAATAGCATGACATTCACTGAAAAATCTTTATAATTATTCACATTTTTCTTGATATTTGTAATGTAGGTTATCGTTTGAAAGATGATGTTGATATTTTTGCTTTTAATCCCTTAAAACAGATTTTCAGGGCTAAAATATACCTACCTATTTTATTCTTACAGTAGAAAGTCTCAGATGTTTGAGCTTAGACTGTAATGAAAAGTCTTAAAATGTAAATTCGGTTGGATTCTTTCGATTTATTCCTCTGGAGTTATGGCCCGTAGTGCAATTTGCTCGTTGGATGTACAAATACGTAAGTACATTGTTTACGACGTGTTTTTTGACTATTTTCTATTTTGTAGGATTAGAACAAAAGACTGACTTGACCACACTTGCTAGTTCACTTTACCGCACCGTACCCGTATCCGTACCTTGGACTTGAAAATTCTAGCCGCACCGTAA
>JABASD010001023.1:0-49989 GCA_019776165.1 Pogonognathellus flavescens | reverse complement strand
AACATAAATGAACTATTTGTATCTGTAAGTATTATGAAATGAAGGTATGAAACACGTAAGCAAACGAAACTCTTTTCGTGACGGATATAAATTATGCCTAAATATTATAGCGTGTGTGTCATGAATGCGAATGGTTAGAAAAATATTTATTTGGATATAATGCAAAATAAATGATAGCTTCAGGTAAAATGTGTTTGTTTGTGTGGTAAGCGAAACGCTTTGACAGATGAACCGGATCTGGAGCGAATTAGCAATTTTACAACAAAAATTATCATGAATAAAGAAGAAAATATAATTTTGATCTTGATTTTATTGACATTTGTTATACTTCAGTGTTCATTAATCAAGGTAATGTGACAAAATATCGTCATTAATTTTGGAATCCATACAAAGTGAAGTGGCTCTATAATAAAATAAAAATTATTTGGTTTTTCTTAAATTATATGATGTAAGTTATAATCTGAACTTGAATTTCCCTAAGGCTAACGATGACAATTTTCGAAATAATTTTTCAAACGTTTACTATGGTGGAGGGGTATCCGCGCTCACTGAAAACAATGGTAGGTTTATAGTTTTTCAAACCTTTATCAGTTATTAATTCCACAACTTTTAGGGAAAAAAGGGAATACATGCCAGATGCCAATACCCACAAAACTGTAGTAATTTGATATAATGGTTTCAGAGAAAGAGGAACCAGCCCTAATTAAATGTTTGACAATGCAGAGAAAGAAACGAGATTTGTTGAGTAATGATTATCACATTTTGGAATTGCAACTTCTCCAGTCCAACAGGACTTTTTATATCCATGCTTCGAAATTGAAAAACTTAGTTGACAATGAATTACAGTATGTTGAATAAAATCTGAATATAAATACGATATCTGTTAAAAATGTTCTTGATATTCTCAATTTTACTTTCTTTATTATTAGAGTCATAATTCGAAACAAAGACACAGTTGTTAAAGTATCAGAAGATCAAGCCAACAACGAATGCTTATTCACGGGATCATTAGTTTCTGCAGAGAAAACCAATTTTGGGGAAGAAAAACAGATTCATGGTTCAGTGGCACTTTCCCTGTGCGATGTTGACGGAAATAACGGAAATCTTAAGGGTTTTGTATGTGTAAAACTCATCACAATTAATATTTATTTTTCATGAAACTATGAAGTCAAAATGGCAACAATAGCTTTCATTTGTCCTTTAAATCCCTGCAATAAGGGAAACCTGCCTGACATTGCTTGCTGTTTCTTTGTTGCACCAAACCTAATTAATAATATTATTTTAAGAAAATTCATTTTCTTGCAATAATTTTTTTCTTAGCACCAATTCACAATTAGTGAGTCCAACCACATAAAAATTCGACGAAATACATTAATTATAAAGAAAGTATTTATTATTTGTGTATTAATAGATCTTGTGTATTCATAATTCTTATAGAGTGGGTTAATAATAGCAGGAGAAGAGTATTTTGTTTTGCAACCTTCTTCCCATAATTTACCACACATAAGTACAGCGGATGTCATTCCACATAAAATTATCGTACCTTCAGAGATGAAATTGAGACAAAGAAAAACTGACGGTAATGAGTAGTGATTGAATTAATTTTGCTGAACAGAATCTGTAATTTGTTGTGCATTGTGTTTATCCAAATGGAAAATAATGTTTTGGTTTAAAATTATTTATCCCCTATAAATTATAGCAGGCTCGTAGCCATGATTGAAAATTGGGAGTGCTCAACTTAAATTATCAATATATGAATACAGGCGCGTAACTAGGATTACTATTTGAGGAGCCCACACGACCATTGCAAGCTTATAATTGCTCACATCCACGCGTAGCGCCAAAAATTAGAAGAAAACTTGGGCTAAAATTTAACCAGAAATTTTTGCATTAAACTGCACTTAAACATTAAACATTAAATTGCACATAGCGCGGAATATCTTACAATTTTTTATTTTGAATCCAAATTTTATACTTTTGGATTATTTTTTGAAAATTGTAAAAATATCTAGTGCATAATTAACATAATCTGGGGGGGGGGCAGAATACTTGAGCACGCATAGCATCCCCGCTGGCTACGGGCCTGAATTGAATTGTTCTCATTTTAATTACAATATGGGCAAATTGCATACTGTTCATATTCCACTTTAATCACAATATTTATGCGAATCATTATTTCTGACAGTTTAGTTTGTTTTTTAAACTAGAAATAATCAGAAAGAGAGCTGCAATATAAACCTAACGCATATTACGCGGATTTTCTCTTTCATGATGTTAGCGTTTTTTATTGTTCTTTGTGTTTTTCAGTGGTTCGTGTACCTGAAGCAGACTTGGATGAAGCAATAAGTTCCATGATAGCCGAAAATGTTGTGCCTGATGCGTATGACTATTTTGATGAGTTTGATAATGACGACACACAAACGGCTTTGGAATCTAATGACTATAATGCCATTGACGTGTCACAAAAAAGTCATTTGGAAAGAGCACAGGATGGTAAAACGCAGGTGCACCTAGCCAAAAATGTATCTACTAGCGACAAGAAAAAGAAATCTTCGCCAATAAGCAGATCAAAAAAGAAAGTTATAGAAATTGCAGTATTCACCGACCCTGCGTTGTATAAAAAACATAAAATGAAAACTTCGAAGCAAACAGTTCAGAGAATTAAAAATGAAGTTCTTGCTTCAGTAAATAATGTAATGCATATTATAATACTTATAACTTAATGTCTTCCATTTACACTGTTATACATTTGTATTATCAATTTAATTGTTGTCTGGGTTATATGTTTAGATGAATTTATTGTACCAACAATCATCTCTTGGAGTGAACATTAGTTTCCGGATAATTCATTTAGAAATAATGAAAGGCATTCCAAAGAATCTTGACACCCACAAAGGAGTGGCCTCGAAATATCTCAAATCATTCTGTCGTTATGCTGGTGACAAGAATAAAGGTGGAAAAATGTGGGACCATGCTTTAATGTTGACCGGACTAGACATCAAAGAGGATGGAGACAGTTCAACAACCGGTAATTAAAGAAAGACAATCTTATGATACTTGCATATATTCAACCTTTGTTCATTATCTTAATTTATTCATTAATTACAGTTTGATTTTAAATTGAGAATCATAAAACCATTTTTGATGATAAATAGATACCTAAATACATTTGAATACAGTAGGCTTAAAAATAGCAAGGTATCTTTTAGAACTTTTCCTTTAAGGAATTGGAATCATTTTCATGAGAATAAATGTGTCAAATTCTAATTAAGTTCAAAGTTTCGTGATTAAAAGAAGAGCTTTTAAGGATAAATGTTTGTAAAAGCTGAAATGGAAATTTTAATAGGTTTAGCATGGGCTGGAACAATGTGTCTTCAATATTGGAGCTGTTCCATAAGTGAAGGCTACACGTTTGAATCTGTCTTCACCATTGCCCACGAAATCGGTCACAGCCTTGGAATGGAGCACGATGGCTATGGTCCAAGTCAGTCTTGTAATACAGAAAAATATTTAATGTCTCCGACTACTGGTGCTGGAAAGGTTACTTGGTCTACATGTTCTAGTTCCAATCTTAAACAATTTATAGCAACCGGCAACCCTGAAAAAGGGAAAAAAGATTTGCAAAGCAGACCCAAGTGTTTAAATGTAAATTCGCCTTTGGCAAAGAAAAGTGTTGGTTTTGGAAATTCACTGTTGCCTGGACAAAAGTATAATGCATCGTATCAGTGTACGTTGGCATATGGAGCAAATTGTGTACCTTATATGAAAATATACTACCCTTACAACGTAAGTATATAGTGTAACAAAAGCAGATGAGTATGAAATAATCATAAAGGTATTTTTAGGCAGTATTTTATTTATTATTTTATCTCCAATACCAAATATTTTACGGATATTTGCATTATTATTCCTAGAATATTTGTTCCATGCTTTATTGTGAAAAAACAGTAAAATCAAAGGGAGTCTACAAAGTGCAAGCTCATCCAGCGTTGGAAGGAACGAAATGCGCAGAAAAAAAAGTAATTTACTGTTTTCAATTAATATATTACTTTAATAGTATTCAATATAATACATTTTTAAAAACTATAAATCCATCGAATTCATTAATTCATCCATTATTAGTACGCGGTTAATAATTTTTTTTCTTTATTTATTATACTGACTATCACAATTATTATTTCAGTTTGCAAATTATAAAGGAGGTAGTAGAACAACTTGTAAATGAGAGAGCATAATTACATACTTGTAATGTAATGTCAGTAGAATATCATTTTTGTTTCACACAACTATATTCTTGCTGGCATTTGTTTTCTGTGTTTAATTTAATGGTCTCATTCTGATCAAGTGAAGTAGTAAAATTGAGAAAAACTACATGGAGCTTTGGGATGGGGCATAAACTAGTAGGCAGGGTAGGAGCCCTGCCTACTAGTTCTACTGCCTAATAATTCTCATGTTAGGTTGATTCCGCCGCTGATGCAATGCAAAAATTGCTCTTTGATAGTCAAGCCAAGATTAGCTTTTCTGCTAGTGACATCGACCAAATATTGAGACCTTATCAATCACTTAATTGTCAGCTTTGTGAATGCTGAACTAAACTTTATTGCTCTTCCCACACTTCCCAGTCTATTTAAGGCGTTTGCTTAGGTATTTTAGGTTTCAGGCGTAAGGAATGCATATAATTAGATAACATTTGTGACAAATTCCATAAAGCAGTTTTTGTCCCTTATGTTTTATGGTATAAGCAATTAATTATTATTAAATATGTATTTATATAACTATCCTGTATTGTATTATTGAGGTGTATTAATGTAGGTATGAATTTCTTTCTTTTATTATTATTTTTAGTATTGTCGTGCCGGAAAATGTGTGGCTGTTGCTAAGTCGTGATCCAAAAACTAATGTACCGGATCTAACGGGTATACGTTTTAAATAATTAACCATGTAATGGGATTTATCTATCATGATAAATACAGTAGTAACATTATCCGGGTAATGAAAACATAATATTTTCAAATAAAAATGATGCAATGATTTAATTCATTGATTTTTATTATTTATTTTAACTATATGTGCTGTATCACATAAAATATAATCATATAACCACTTAATCAGTCTCATCAGAGCTAAAAAATATACTAAAGAGTGCAAGTGATGAATAAGATTTTTGTATGCCACTCAATGTTCATGTTCATTCCCAACTGAGAATAAAATTAAAACAAATCGAGATCGGAAAGGTCAATCAATGTAAAGAACAGATTATTGATAAATTAATGTTTATTCACTCTGTTGGAACTGTTCATACTATACTAGGCATGAACATAATTTTATTTCAATAATGCATAATTTACAAATATTTAACAGACATAAATTAAAAAACATTTATGTCTCACTCGGTTGTGGATTTATACATCCGTAAATGTATACGTAAGTACTAAGTAGTTAATGAGTAAGTCGTCTCATCGTGTTGCAAGATTGATATTTACTATAATAGTGAATGGACGGAGTACGTTCTTAAATCTTGTTTCCTGGATGGATTTTGTGCGGTAAGTACTATATTATGTAGTCTTGTCTTCCATATCTACTTATATCCGTATCATATCATATACTTTTAGTGTTTTTTTTAGTGTACATGTGGCCCTCACTGTTCAACGTTTGGACAGTATATAATGGTAATGGCATATAATAATATATCTATTTGTAAATGTAATTATATTGTTTCAGACACAATTTTCCAACAGTAATCATATTATTATATAATTAAGTTCAATTTAAGTGCCCATGGGTTAAAAAATTCTGTCGATTTGGGTCCCCAGCGTAGATACGGGCGGAAATCGACACACCGCTTGATTATCTAATTAATTAAAGATACTAGGCACTAAGTTGCAAAGAGAAGAGTAAATAGTGTGGCACTATATTTTATGTACGGGGAATAAGTATACGTACAGGTTTCGGATTTGGTGAAATATTAAAGTACATAGTAGTAGAGTAATTGACTTACATTAGCTGTACGTACTTGATTAAAACAAATGCATTATAATATATTGAACGAAAGTAACCATTTAATGGTAAGCATAAAGAGAACACAAATTAAATATGTATAGAGTTTTCAATCTTTCATAATTAATCATGTTAATTTTGTAAATTGATAATGTGACAATTTTGATTTGAGATTTAATAATAATAAGGGACCCTAATAATTGGTTTTGGCCCTTTGGGAGCTATACGTATAAAAAGGGCTTAAGCCTTGAACCGCAAATAACCCGTTTTTTGGGAATCTGGGACCGAGCCCCTCTAAACACGCCCTTGATACGGTCGAATCAAATTGCCGTTTTTATATTCATATTTTATGTATTTAAAATTAAATGCATTTGCTCATTTGAGCAGTACGGAATTTTACAGTGTATAACGTACTTAGTATAATTGTATTGCTATCACAGCGTTATATAATACGGACTTTACCAGCAGTGCTGTTATATACACATTAAAATCTAATTGTCAACGTTTTAAAGTGATGTTCAAGCAACTTTTAACGAATTAATTACACGTTTTCGTGTCATGCATTCTGGGAAACCTATTTTTCGAAAAACTGATGGAAAACTAAATTTTCAAATTAAATTTTTTTTAAATTGGATTTCAAAGTATAAGTTTACTACTTAATGTATTTAAATTTAAAATAGTGTAAAAGATTAAAACGTTTCAATTGACCCCAGCCTCAGAGTCTTTTTCGAAAAGGCATAAATTTTCATTTTAAAGTTATATGATTGAAAAATAAGAGTTCAATCAGCTTATTTTAAAACTCATGTACATGGAAACGTAAGCTAATTTACTGTCAGTGCCAATATATCTGCACATTTAGCAGCGTGCGAATTAAAGGTCTAAAGTGAAATTAATTATTGTTGTAGTATAGAGAATTCGTCATCGTCTTCGCTCTACATATTCCCAAATTTGCCCGGTTAACCACTCGACCCCTTCTTGAAGACCTTCGCCTGTAACAGCGTTCGAAGCACAAATATGCCATGGTTTATTGGCAATTCGATCAAGACCTAAAGCGGCAGAAATTTTAACTGCTGACATTGCCTCTTTGACGTCCATTTTATTGGCAAAAAATAAAACTGGTATACGACGATTGGATATGTCAGGGTGCTGTAGCAAAGTGTCCAGTTCATCCTTAGCTACTACGAAACGAAGTCTGCACGAAACAGGAATAAAAAGAATAATTAACATTCTGTGGTATGTAAATTACCAAGAATTTTTGTTCAGCCCGAATAAAAGTATTAAATATGCATATTTAATTTATTTGGAGCTACAAAATAGACTACAACTTACTTGTCGCTGCTATCGATTACAAAAATGATTCCTTGACAGTCTCTATAATAATGTTCCCACAAACTTCTATATCTTCCCTGACCAGACATATCAAATGCTGTGAACCCGACATTTTTATCTGTATAGATTGAAAGATGAAAAATACGTCAAGATTAACCATATTCAGGGTTTATAATTTTTAGTAAATAATGAAACTTTAACTGCAGGGACAAACTTTGAAATTTTTCGACATTAAACCCAATGGTAGGGACAATTTCATTGCTTTTTTGCTCATCCGCCTTGAAGTGGTTAAGAAGCGTTGATTTTCCACTGTTGTCTAACCCCACCACTAATACATTCACTTCCTTCTTCCTTAGTCCCAAAAGGCCAGCCAGGCGATCTAATATGCCCATTGTACTTTCACCACTTTCCCTTCCTTATTCTTCCTCCGTCGGATCTTTCTCCAATGTATGCTGTTGCAAAATAAATTTTCTAATCACGAAACACTCCTTACATATCTAACTTTCCACTATTGTTGGGATAAAAAATATTTCGAACAAGTTATATTTCCTATGTTAGTCAATTCTAACAAAGCTAGTGTTATAATATTGTAATTGGGATTAAAATTATGTATACATTATCTACATCATTATCGTAAACTTTTCATAGGGTAAAATAGTTTATCTACAAGAATGGATCAATGAATTTAAAAATTGTGCTATTAGAGCCAGAACCAAATACTGAAAGTTTGTTTCAATAGGATCCGAAAGTCCGAGAAAATATACTAGTATGTACTCAGATGGCTTCCCGAATCAGCCCACACTTGAAAAGTTACAATTTATACCCATGCCGTTGAGGATGACACATTTATTACATCAGCACTTTCAGGGGAAAATGCACACAAGATGATTTCTGACCTTATAATATTATTAAGTTCCTGAAAATTGGTTTTAGGTAGCAGGTATTGATTATAATATATGTCTCACTGAGTAAATATTCTTAATCCTATTTGCATTTTCTAACAAGGTGGAGAAATTTAATGTGAAAGATTGTAAATCATGTTAAACCATTACCATTAGCAATGATATAGTACTATGGCGTAATAGGTAATACTAAAGCTACTAGTGGTAGAATTTACTAATCGAATAAAGTATGTATAATTGCGAGAAAAATATCCTAAAAATTCAAAGGCTAATAATGTTTTTACGTTTTAGATATGTTTGCCGATAATTATCTTACGGTAAAGGGGAGACGGAGACGGATTCGCCAATGTATAGTGACAGATACTGAACAATATTGTACATGTAGAGGGTGGTAAAAATCTAGAGAAAGGTGTTGCGTCATTATTCCGTCGTACCTTGACTCAACTCCACGTTACGGTTAGAAATCGATTAATCGATATCATATTATGGTGTAACAGCTTGTGGGAATGTTTAATCATGATGAATCATCTGTCGGTCGGTAGAGCTACATGGATGTATTGATATACACCTGCAGGATACTAAAGCTTACAAATCTTTTACGTAATGAAAATAATAATGACTCAATCAAGATTACTGTATAATAAATGTAAATAGTGATGACGAATTCAATCATTAAATTTTTTCAATACTGTTATTTGCGCGAATTATTTTAAACGAGATATCTTTTTACTTCCCAATAATAATGCATAATCACAAATAAACAGCTAAATTAGAATTCATATGTTCAAAATTTGATTTCGATCCTTCACATATCGTAATGTCATAATATTACGACTAAAACCGTTATACTGCACTAATTATCAAGGGAACCTTAAAGAGACACTTACAACAAATAAAGAGAACCTAAAGAGAAGTCCGGGGAAGCTTAAAGGGCGAATAATAAAAAATAGCTAATGCGTCAGCAAATGCCAGAAACATTAAAAGGAAAAGTCGAAACAAATCAGGCCAAAAACAAAAATGTCATATAGCAATGTAAGGCAAGATGACAAAAGAACCGAACTGTATACCACACGCATGCCGTATTTTACTCGTTTATTTTTATATTAAATACAGAAACAGAACATTATTACTTCCAAACATATAAAAGATTTTGCACTTTTATCATTACAATTATTACATGGTACGAAGTTCCGACTGCTGAATTTTAGAAGAATCACTTATGCACTCCCAGCCGCCACTTTCATGCTTCTTCCACAGACTTACCTATTTTAAAATTGATTAGCATTTAGAAAAGTAAACTAATAAATCAAGAATCGCTCTTAAATTAGTCAATAATTTACTTGGTTGTCTCCTCCGGAAACCGCCAAAACATCTCCCACGAAATTCCAACTGACATGCCACACTACATCATCAAATACGTGTAGAGGTTCCGGAGTCCAACTAGTGCCCTCACTTTCCCGATTATTCCAAATAATAACTCGACGATCCTAAAACCATAATCATGAACTGAATATTGTGAATATTTTTAAATTGAATTTACTATCGAATGGTTAATTT
Source organism: Pogonognathellus flavescens (assembly GCA_019776165.1). NCBI lineage: Eukaryota > Metazoa > Arthropoda > Collembola > Entomobryomorpha > Tomoceridae > Pogonognathellus > Pogonognathellus flavescens. The sequence goes on along the minus strand of JABASD010001023.1, from coordinate 40,204 downwards.
ATGATAACTTCAAGAAACGGGCATATTTATTTTGGTTGATTATTACACCTAATAAAAATACCCATTACCTGAGATGAAGATGCAATTTTCATTTTGGAAAGCCCAGCGACAGGAGACCATGCCACATCCCGCACCCAATCAGAATGTCCTTCTAACTTAACTTCCTCTATCCACTGATCACCTTCCTCCCTTAAAATTTGCCAAAAAAAATCATATTTCAAAATAAATATAAATCAACATTATATATACGCTATGCATAGGTATCTATTAATTGAGTTTACAAACCGCCAAATTTTCACTAAATTGTCACATCCTCCAGAAGCGAATCTTTTGATAATTTTATGAGCTTCTTCAGCCTTAACAGGAAGGGCCATCGCAGGAGCCCAGGATACAGCATTACAGCCCAACTAAATATGATAGTGAATAATATCTTTATAGATTTCTTCCTTCCAATTTTTAACAAAACAATAAAGATACATATAATGCATTAAAAATAAGTTTAAAGATTGTGAATTACAGTATGAGCATTTGGAATTTTGTTAGCCTGCCAACGATCATTGACAAATGAAAGTACGGAAATACTGCTGTCTGAACTTCCACATGCCAACATAAGACCCCACTCCGACGGACACCAGCACACACTATTTACTGGAAGAAGTAAACATATATTTAATCTTACATTATTTCAGTACACATAAAAAACCCGCACAAAATATTTTTGAATCTGTTGGTACCGGAAGAGTCATGAACATCATATGTGTAGCAGATTTCCCATTTCTCGTCCACCTCTTTCCAAATAATGACTTTTCTATCATACGAACAAGAAGCAAGCAAACTTCCATAACGTGGATGAGCCCAGGCGAGTTGCCACACCTGTACAACAAATTGTATTTTGTAATAGAATGTAAACATCCATTTTTAATTAAGCGAGCCAATCCATACTTCATTTATTATTATCAACTAAATTACGTAATTACTATCAATGACTTACAGGTCCTTCATGTGCCTTCAATTCTGCAACAAATGTTTGAGTGCCCGTGTTCACATTTAGATCAAATAGTCGAATTGATTTGTCGCAGGAGCACGTTGCCAATCTTGTCCCCATAAAATCCATTTGGGCATCATGCTAAAATTAATAACCAAGTATTTCTCACTCAAATTTGCTTTACCAAATAATGAAAATGAAAGTACAGTTTATTCATGCATATATCTTTTCATGGTATTGAAATCATATCAAGATGTTTTAACATTTGTTGAAAAATAAAATTTCTTACAATCATATCTTGATGCCCAGTATCGATAGTTGTAACGCTGTGATTAGAAGACAACATTATGGTTCAAGTTTCTCGTTACTTGTGTTGACTTTACACCTGTAGAAAAAGTAAATCACTTATCAGTTGTCAGTTACTTGGACAAAATCGGTCAGTTACAAAATACAATACTGATGCATTTGAAATTCTTTTTAATGGTTCAGCAAACTAGGCAAATTGGTACGAATATTACATATTTTCTTTTATGGAAAATGTTTCCACACCCTAAATTTATTTATCATTCACACATTCAACATTGTAGCGTCCATCAAATTTTCATCCATCAGCTATGATTGATAAAACAATTTATTTTCACACTTTTAAATTAACAAACAATCAGCAATTAATTAAGCACACACTCAACATACAACATACATTCAACATTACAGATTTGCAATTTCGGCATACTGGCTCATACTAGACACTCAATTCTCTGCAACATACCATAAAGTATTGTTCTACTTACCAAATTGTCGGCCTCACTGAATTTTAAGGTCGCCCACAATATGTACTGATCCACTGGTCTACAAAACTATTTGGAGTGGTTCTCCTTCTGGAGATCAAATCTCGGTTTGACAATCGGCCATTTCAAGAGTAAATAATTTAACGGGAGCTATTCAAGTGGGATGGATGAGAGAGCAGACTTGCCACACTTGCGAAACCAATACGCGTAATGAGCTTAAAATTCACGATCCCGCTTTCTGACGGCAAGTATAACCACAACAGTTTCTCAGTAACAACAATCTTAGGTAACAAAACGCATTGAAAATACCGGCACAACTCCAACACATCTTGAGACTGAAACTGCTCTCACCTTTCACATCACGTAGAAGAATATGTGATAGGAAAATCGGAAAATAATTTATTTGGTGCTCACACACATTTACAAAAGTGGTCACCAATCGCCATCTATCTCATCACGTTGTTGGGAAATTTCATCGCGTCTTGGGTTTCTCTATAAGAAGGGCTGAATTACTACATTGCTATTGCAAACAAATTGCAAATGATGCACTGTGCAAAATCCATGGAATCTCGACATAGAAGAGGTCAGGTTGCAATTTCAGAGCCTGTTTCTATCCTGTATAATATCCATCCTACAGCCGCCGCAGCTGTATTTGTAGTCATATTATTATTATGCCCTCATGTTGTTACAGGATGTATCAAGTTATTATAAAGCCCCCAAGAAAGATGGTATTCTTGCTTCAAAATTACGTATAGGTTTAATTAGATATTACGGCTATTTAATGATCCCTTCGAATTTATTAATTCACCTGTAACCTATATAATATTATCTTAATTATCATTAATAAATATGCTACTTGCTGAGTTCCTCTAGTTTCAATTAATGAAGAACGCCGAAAATTTAAATTATATACCATATAACTGCAGTAACATTTATCTTGGGTAATAATTATTGTGTTTTTAGTGATTGACAGGGCTCTTTTATTTTATTTTTGTAATAATAATGCCTTTATTTAAGCATAGCCATATTATAGTAGTTTTTGGAACCAGCTTACTATTTCATTTAAATTCGTATTCCTTCTTTTTTCTGTTTACATTTAGTAATTGTGTTTGTAGAATGTTTATTGGCTTTGGCTATATACTACTGTTGCGTCTTTGCTCTTATGATAAAAGTAGGATATAATTTACATGTTCCTGATTTCTTCCCACAAGTGAAGCGGCAAAGGTGGTATGGATGATGGAATTAAAGTAGGGATGGAACAAAGGTAGGCAGGCACAGTACAAGAAGTATTAAAAGACATCGGCAATAGAATCGAATAATCCATATACCAACAATCATATCACCTGGCTTCCACTAAAAATTATACATGTAACATCAGAAATACACCAGAAATTGTATTATGTTTCAATTCAATATCGCCAATTTACAATTTGATGGATACAATATGAGACTGAGTTGGAACGCTGAAGAGATAAAATTAAGAGACACATTATGAAAACATATACTTTACAGATCATATTTTGCAATATTATTATGTTACCTAACATGCAATTCCTGCTGTATTATACAGTAGTATATGCTAGATAAAAGGAGGCAAATCGTGATAGAAGATGTACATATTCTAAGCAAAAGCTGTGCTATAGCTGTTTAAGCACGAGCAAAGAATTATATTGAATTTGAATAATATTCCTTACAGAACCTCACCTAACCAGCCAACTCACAGTACGTTGTTTATGTGGCAGTATCATCATGGTGTATGTAAGTAAATGCAAATTGTTAATATCAATCTCAGGTACATACATAAAAGAATGCTGCGAATACATGACATTCTCTAAGTATGTCAGCCTTTTTGACGCATATTACAGATTTAAATGCATACAATAGTTAGACTGAACTATTTTGAAAAACTCGTCAAGTTTTTCACACGAGGATTCTGAATCTGAAAACAAAGTCGAAATTTACCAATACCAATACTTTGGAAAAAAAACATGTCCAAAATCATGTCCGTTTTTAACCTATCTCCTAGACGACCCTGGCGCTTCAAACTTCCACAGGGTTGCCTAACAAACAATAACTTTTGCTTCTCGGTATCCTACAAAAATTTCCCGGTGAATCCTAACATTCCCCGATTTATTGGTCATAAAATCAAATGGCAAAAATTTGCAAACCTTTTTCTGACTTTTTTGCAAGTGTGTTAACAAAAGGAAATTTCCCATTATCCTGGATCGCAGGATCGTGAGGTTTTTCCGCCAGCGCAGGAAGTACTGCTCTTGAAGCGTGCAAATACATACACAGGGTACGAGTTCCCCTTGAAGTTTATTCCAGTTCGGGTAAAATCTTATCGGGCCCTAAGTAGGCGGTGATATTCTAGTTAATAATGTGTACCCGTGTCTGGTGCCAGCAGCCGCGGTACTATTAGTACAGGGTAGTAGCTCCACTAAGGGAAACCGAGGGGCTACCACAAGCAGGAAACTGCTTCTGATTCGAGTACTTACCCAGGATCGAAATCAATGTTACTGATATGTCGCAAGATATGCAATAACAATTTCGGTGGTCTGAATAGAAAACTGCAGTGGTCGCAGTTAGGCAAATCTTGGACCTTGACAAGGGTTAACTGCGACGAGACCAACTTTGCATCCCTGTGACCAGTAGTTTCCGTGGACGTAACGAAAGTACCATAAACGAGCAGCTGCCCAGTCCAACCTTTGATACAAATCACGGCAGTATCATTGGAACTTAAGGGGTAGGTGATTGCTCTATGTTGTGCTATCAAAAGCATGACGTAGGGTCCCTAGCCTCATCCACCGCCGAGAGGTCTTGCCCGGATAGTCTTAATGGTCTCCTTAAATGGAGCTGATGGTCTAACAGACGGATGAGGTGATAGTGATATGGGTAATTCGAAAAGGAAACCCATTGTAACACTGGGAGCGTATATAGACCAGGCTTCCCACAAACTCAGCCTCCCATAGCTGAGCAGTGTGGTGGTGGCCGAGCGTGTCTGTGGTCTCCCGCTAAGGTCACCATGGTAGTGAACCACCACTTGGAGGTTCCCCCCCAATAGTACCAATCGACATGTTATAGGGTTCGGTCGGTCCATAAAAGGGACCTTAACCGATCCACTTCAGATTCTTCAGGAACGGCCACTGAGTGTCTGAATGGAGCATGCTTGATGTCTAAAGTACTGGGGGATATAGGGAGATTAGTTCGCTCTTCTCCCCCCAGTCTGTAGCAGGAGGGCTTTATCAACTCATGCAAATAAAAAAACCATGTCGATGAAAAATGTTGGTTTTTTTTCCCGTTTTCTCTCCTCGGTTGCCCCATCGGGACAGCTGAGCTGACATTATACCGGGCAGCTTGGAAGAAATCGAGGGTGCGACAAAAGGTTTACGAATTCGGCGTATGTGCAATTTTGTTTTACACCTTACTTACTAGCATCAAATCAAATGCAAGAAATTGTGCCAATGGTTGGATAGGGTGAAAAACGGGACAGAATTGACTCTTTAAGGCTAGTCTGTGTTGAGTAGTTAATTTAATAACAATGTGTGATCGTGAACATACTGAAGCTTCATCTCTTAATTTAGTTGATTAAATTGATACACATTAATTACTAATCACCCTGTATAACGTGTTTCTGGTTCGGACGCTACGCTAACTCTTTCTTGCCGGGGTTTCTGCACAGAGATTTTTGTTTCTCCTGCATATTTGTACCTCCGCCTTTATTGCTGCTATGCTGAATGCTGGTTTGAGTGGTTTGTGGAAGGAATTGGTGCTGCTATAAATGCCCAAACACAACAGTAATAATATTCTGCCACTATATTCATTCTGTTCTATACGGTATATACACGGCATACTGGTTGTCTTGTGTTTTGTTGGTTGGAATGAAAGAAAATAGACAACCTGAGCAGAAGAAGAAGGGTCGGAGCGGAGGGTCAGACTCAGACTCACTGGGACAGAGTAGAGGGAACGAGAACGAACGAATGAAAACGAAGAGGGTTTGCGTTGCTGATATATTGCCATTGCCAGAGTACCTATTTGTGTGTTTGTGACTGCGAGTCTGCTCTACTGCCAGGCTCTTTCTGCTGGAGGGGAACAGGCGAATCGGTAATTGATGGTGATGTTTCATGGACCTGCGATGTAGTTAGCAATCAATCGGGCATAGGTATCATACACACAGCCCGTGTGTATTAGTATGGAAACTAGAACCAAAATGTTGAATGTTGATTTCTCAACATTTAACATTTGAGGAAGTGACAAATACAACTACAACACTCAGTTGTCAATTTCAAACCGAAATTGGATATCGTGCATTCGAAGTTTTTCAGTTTAGTTAATGAATAATAATAGGATACTCATTTGTGACTTGTTTGTAAGTTTGGTTATTGTCTGTGCCCGGAATCGGAAATCCAGTGCAAGATAAACTTGTAATGTTAAGTTATCAGCAGTTCGTTTTCATCATTTCGTATCCAACGTCCAAGGAACCACGCGTTCATGATAATATAAATAGTTGATTGTTGACATTTGATTGCCGATTTGATGATTGACGTTAGCTTAACGAGAAACTGTAATATAATATGTTTATGTTGGTATGCTGTCGTAATACGATTGACGTGACTGTAAATTGTTCGTTGGTAATGTCAAATGCTAACTTCATTTACGAAATGAACTAATATTTAATTTGTAACATCATCACATCAGTTGATTCCAAACTTCAATTTAAAATTATCTTTAATTTATTTATTACTAATAGTGTACTGCAGAAGTAATGTTGATTTTTAACGACCTACTAACTACTAAGAGTATTTAACATTGACCGTGACCTCTCTATCTCTGATCACCTGTGAAAATGCATTATTATGTGGTCTAACAACTAAAAACAAGCATGTTATTTGACATTAAGTATTTTTCCAACAAAGTTTCTTTTGTAAGATGAAATTAATTTTATTCCTGTTTTATACTGTGCAACAATTAAATAACACCGATCACAAATGGAATCGCCAGTAAGACGTAGTTTGAAAAGAAAGTGCAGCGAGTTACTGAAAAGTGATACTTCAGAAACAACAACACCCGAAGTTTCACTGAGAAGAAAAATTTCCATCACAAGGATGCAGAAAACTCCAAAAACTCCTGCCGGTCAGCTTAAGGGGACGGCTCTGAAAACTGCCACAAATAGTAGTAATGACATTTCGAAAATATTTAATTCAATTTAATCTACCGCTTTCTGCAATTAAACATATTCTGTTAATTGTGATAAGTTCAACGGTATTATGAATTTATGGAAAGTAATATATTATTTTTTACCATTTTTTAGCCCCGAGAAAGAAATCTTATGTTAATAAAGGATTAAAAGGGCAGAAGTGGTTCAAAGGAACTCCGAAGTCCCGGTCTAATCAACGACTGAGACCCAGTCAACAGCTGCCTAAGAATTCGCCTCAAGATAGTGCTGTTCAGGCTTCCCCCTTACCGCCGTCAATAGTAGAATTTGAAGTTGACGGAGTTACGGAGAGAAAACATGTGTCCGATGTTTTCATTGTAATCGATAAGGTAATGAATGATTTATATTTTTGCGTGACACTAATCAACTAAGCGTTGCAACAACGCAAGTAATTGTAATACTGGATATACTATAATATGACAGTGTACTTCATCATACTTCAGAGTTATTGTTGATTATTGTTACACATAGTTATATGCAGGTATTACTTTAATTATCAAGATATCAAGACTTTAAATATAGTCTATTATCAAAATCAAGATGTGTGATGACGATATACTAATGGTAGGTCCGGTTCTCACGCTTATATAAGACAGAATGGAAACGGACAATAATTTTTTAATTTTAACAGCAATAAAGTATACATTTGTGTTATTTTGGCTTAGTGATAATTAAGTACTAATTACAATTTATATGTTATTATTTCATTTGTGTTTATATAAATACTTATATTCTTTTATATTGTATCTATATACTTGCAGGACCCTGAAGTAGAAATTCTGGGTGAAAAATCTCTTGCTGGGCAAGATCAAAGTAGCACTCCATCAATAGCTACCCCAAGTCCCCACCCTTTAATATGGTCAAGTAATCTAGAGAAAAAGGGAGTGAGATGTAAAGCATCGAAAAATCTCAAGTTACTGAAGACTCAAATAAATGATCAAAAGAAGTTGGCACAGCTACGCAGGCAAAAGGGTGGAAACTATTCCATTCATCCTGACGACAAAAAATCTCCGATAAAATTACCCGAAGCCCATTATCGTATTCTGGAAGACAATAAGATACAGGAAGCTCCACCACGACCAAATGCGTATATTCGCTATATTGAACGACCTTTAGAAGATCTGGCTGATGAAGTTGAATACGATCTTGATGAAGAAGACTGCGCTTGGCTTGAATTAGTCAACGATCTAAGACGTACCGATAGACTGCCACCTGTATCGCCTGAAAATATGGAACTATTGATGGATCGACTAGAAAAAGAATCGTATTTCCAGGCAAGCATCATTGTCAGCTACATAAAAGTTTATGAATTTAAGTATAAATCAAACAGTAACTGATTTTCCTTTATGAAATAAAGATGCAGAGTACCGGTATGGACCAAGGGCCACTTATTGATGACGATGCTGTATGTTGTATCTGTATGGATGGAGAATGCCAAAATAGCAATGCTATTTTGTTTTGTGACATGTGTAATTTAGCTGTCCATCAAGAATGCTACGGTGTTCCTTATATTCCTGAAGGTCAGTGGCTGTGTCGCCGCTGTTTGCAAAGTCCTTCACGAGCCGTTGACTGCGCTCTATGTCCCAACAAGTGTGGAGCCTTTAAGCAAACAGACGATGGTCGCTGGGCACATGTTGTGTGCGCCATATGGATCCCGGAAGTTTGCTTTGCTAACACCGTAAGTTTATCAATTAAAATCACTACGCGTTATATGCTGAAAAATCATTATGGTGCTGCAGACTAATAAATGCGGATGTAGTCTTGTAGTCCTAAAAAGACCTAAAGATCTAAATCCTATATAATATTTGGCAGGTGTTCTTAGAGCCCATTGACAGTATTGGAAATATTCCTCCTGCACGTTGGAGACTGAGCTGCTATATTTGTAAGCAGAAGGGAGTTGGTGCTTGTATACAGTGTCACAAATCGAATTGTTATACCGGTATGTTTATTTTGATTCGTACGTGTTCATTGCTACATTTAATCATCTACAAATTGAATAGAAATTATAGATTTTTATTGTCAATTTGTTTCATTCTGCGATTAAGCTTTTCACGTTACGTGTGCGCAACAAGCTGGTTTATGTATGAAAATGGACACAGTCCGTGAGGCTTCTGCTGTAATAGTGAAAAAAACAGCGTTTTGTGACAATCACGCTCCACCGGAGATTGATTCCGTAAGTTTGTACACATAGATTTTTTGTAAATGTCAAATATTTGCCTGGTGTTTTATTCTGTTGTTCACTTATTAATTATTACAGCCATCAAAAGACAGTGACGGTACTCCCTCTCCTCGACAAAAAATGCGTCAAACCAGAAAACTGTTAGCTGAAAAGCGGAGTGCCATTCCAGTAGTTTCAATACCCACCATTCCCGTGGAAAAAATTGCTGAAATATGTTCGAATGTATCCTTTAGTTACCGGCGACAATTTGTGAAACGATTAATGGCGTATTGGAAATTAAAAAGGTATACACACTTCACCTTAAAAATTTTATAAATATTTACGCAACACATAGAATTGGTTTAATGTAATAAACCAACCAGTTTGAATGGATAAAATGGGTTCTAATATTATGTGTCTCACTTCATTTATTAATTGTTGCTGTAGACAAAGCCGAAATGGGGTACCATTATTACGACGACTCCAAGCTGCCTCTTCAGCTCCTAATCCGTCTTCCAAAGATTGCAGGCCCAAGGATGCCAATGAAGTGAGTTATCAATTTTATAAAAAGTAATATTACAGCAGATCTAGATCATGTACATCTTTAATATTTATGAAATTTACTTAGATGGCCGCCACTCAAGCATACTACAATTATTTTATGCGGCTTAGACAAGACCTAGAACGAGCGAGGCTGCTGTGTGAACTCATTCGCAAACGCGAAAAAGTGAAACGCGAGATGATGTATATGTAAGAAGTTATCAAATATGTCAGTAATTCATTAATTAAATATTTGATTATTCATTACTGATAATTTTATTGATTGAATAGTCAAAGTAGGGAATTGGACTTAAAGCTAAGGCCGTTCACCCTTTTCCTGTTGAATGTGCTGGATGAAATATCGTCAAAAGATAGCTTAAAAATTTTTGCGGAGCCAGTGAACGCGGAAGACGTTCCAGACTACCCGACAATAGTTAAACAACCAATGGATCTGTCAACAATGAGAGAAAAAGTTAACTGTTTTCAGTACAATTCCGTCGAAGAGCTAGAAACAGACTTTAATGTTATGATTGACAATTGTTTAACATACAATTCGAAAGACACGATCTTTTATCGATCAGCTATAAAACTAAGAGAATTGGGAGGAATAATTATTCGTCATGCAAAACGGGAATTCCTCTCAATAGGATATGATCCTAACACTGGCATGCACCTGCCGGAGCGGCCATTTTCACCTGAAGTTCTGAATGATGAAAAGATCACAATGGAAGGTAGAGAAATGATTATTTTTGCATTGTATTTATTGTAAACGTTAAAAATAGTATGCTTTGTTTTAAAGAAGATAGCAAATACAGATAATTAATTATTATCAAACAGTGAACAATAGTAAAACAGTGTCTTCAAAAAGAAAAGTTATTCGTAAAATTTAACAAATGTACCTGTTTCCAGACGTTTTTATATTCCTGACAAATTAGCACAACAAATAGCAATCATGGCGTTAAAGTAATTTTGTATTGTACGTTTATTGCAGTTGAAAAAGTGTTCGACGACGATTCTAGACATACCTTAGAGCACAGTGAACACATCGCTTTGCTGGAAGATGTGTTGGATAAAACGTTATCCTTGACTCATCCTGTGACTAGAAAAAATAGATACAGTCGTATCAAGGGGGAGATTGCAAGGGTAAAGAGATTGCACGAACAGAATTTGGAAAAAGGAAGTCAGAATGTTGCTGCTGTAAGCACACGCAAAAAATGTTTCAAAACGCCTCAAGAGTCTAAGCCGTCAACATCAGAATCTCATCAAAATAAAGGGAGTGCCTATGATTTCGAGTTGAGTGACGATTATGAAAGCTGCAATTCACCATGTGTTACTAGCGACGCTTGGAGAAAACGATTCCCAAACTCAAAATCTTCTTCCAAATTGTCCACTAATGCTCTTAAACCTAACCATCAAAATATATCACCAACTTCAAAAGAAACGTTTAGAGTTTTAAGTCCTAACATTACTTCTCCACCTTCCAGCAAGCGTGCTCTACGTCCTCTAAAACAGAAGTCTCCAACATTGTCACCTCTTGCTACTGTATCCGCTGGGACTTCTGTTGTTACCCCACCACGAAGTACCCGATTGGAAAAGAAAAGTGTGGTTAAAAAAGTTTCTCCAGTTGTCTCTCTTGCAGTCGGCAAGTTAAGTAAAACCAGTCCGACCAAAATAGCCGGAGTACGAAAATCTCCTGTTAAATCGAAATTAAACAGTGATATTCGTCAGTACAGTCGTAGGGAACAGAAAGAAATGAGAGCAGCGGTGATGACTCACCAAAAAGTCAGTATCTCAATGGCCCTTGCAGCCGAACGGCAAATCTGTGATCGAGGAGATATAGGAGATTTAAAAGAACGCAATTCGTTGCGATCGAAAAGTGCAACAAGTGTATCCCCTACTAATATAAATAAACGCACAGCTAGTGTTTCCGTTTCACCCAAAATGAAAACGAAATTGGCAAATGCGAGCCCCAAGAAGTTGGAAAAAAGTACAAATGGAATCCATAGTAATGAACAAGTTAGTCCTAAGTCAAAAGTGAATAGTCGCGATAGCCCCGTACGTAAGAAACCTTCAGAGAGTCCAAGTCCAACAAGAAGGCAAAATTCCATCACACGCAAGAGAAATTCTGCTATGCAAAACAAAAGACCAGTAAAGACAGTAAATAGCAGTAACAATAATAAAGTCTCGAACAATATTAAATGGTCCGTACCCAATAGTCGTTCGTCTCCAAACTCTGCAGTTGGTCAAAAACTGTCATTATCTGTTAGTGATGTTCCAAAAACAAACCTTCTTAATCATCGAAACAATTCTCCAATAAAAACGTTTCAAAATAGTGTAGTGACTCCTACTAATAAAAAGCGAAAAAGTAATTTCGGAAAAGTTGGCGAAAATGCGTTGGCAGCAACGATGCAAATATCTAATAATGATAAAGCAAACGTTGGTAAATCCGATAGTTTTATGGTGTATAGAAGTGGAGGCGCTGATGATATGAACTCAAATTCAGAGGATGAAGACAACGACGAAGATGAAGAGATAGACGAGGAAGAAGATTCGGGTGATGAATCAGGTGAAGAATCTGAAGAAGACGAAACTGCAGTTGAAACTAGTAAAGTTGAAGCTCATAGTAAATCTGATGTAGATAGTGCTTCAGAATCAGACTCTTCCAAACAGTCCTCACGCTCGTCTCATAGTTCGTCATCTTCATCATCTGAGGCTTCCTCTGGGAAAAGCTCATCGTCAGAGGATAGTGATAGTTCATCTAGTGGCGACACTCCCGACAGATTACTGGAGAAATTGCCTAAAATGCCACTACAAACTCCTACAAAACTGGAAAAAACTGTGAGGGCATCTAGTGTATCCAGTGACGATAGTCCAGAAAGACTACTAGGAAAGTTTCCTAAAGAATCAGCCTTACAGACCACTCCAAAAAAAGAAAAAGATAGAGCGTCTAGTTCATCTAGCAGTAACAGTAGAGTGGCGAAGCTTTATGAAATACCATTGTATTCCCCTGATGTCACAGCGCCAATGACAGATCAAAAACTTTTTAATAAAAGGTTGCAAGAATATAATGAGAAAAATAAAAAAGCTCAAAAAGCTGCTAAACGGCTAGAGTTTAAAAAATTTAGCTACGAAGATAGTGGCGAAAAGTCTAGTTGTGAAGATTCTAATAACTGTAGTAATGATTTCAACAATTCGCAAGAAAAGTCTGACGTTGATGACGAGGAGGGATTCATTCATTCATCTAAAAAGAAGTTGAACTCAATGTCCATAACATTGCAACCATTTGATTTAGTGTGGGCGAGATGTAAAGAAGGGCATTCATATCCTGCTTTAATCATAAATCCAGAAATGCAAGCTGGATACACAAAAAATGGAGTTGCAATTCCTGGCCCTCCAAGAGAAATACTAGAAAAGAGATTTCATGTACCTAACAGTACCGAACAAGTTTTTCTTGTTCTTTTCTTTGACCATAAAGGCTCATGGTTAGTACTTTGAAGTATTTTATTTATTTAATTGCTAATATTCGTTTTTTTACATTAATGTACTTTTTTTATTAAGGGAATGGATAACTAGAAGCAAGTTACAACAATTGGGAATTAACGCATCTCTGGATAAGGAGCGACTGATGGAAATAAGAAAACCTTCAGAAAAGAAGGCGGTGAGACAAGCCTATGAAAAAGCGATTCTTCACGGAACATCTAAAAATGGAAATCGTACGCTAATGGTCGATAATTTAGGTGACTGATCTCGGCTAGATTCAAAGACAATGACTGATATATTTAAAGAGGTGTACCTTAATCGCTGTTATCAAACATGTATGGTTATTATAAGTTATAAAATCCTCTTGTTGTGATCTTCTGAGAAGGAGAAATATGAAAGCTAGAACCATAGTATTTTATTCAACTACATTTCCATGGATCTTTGTTGTTACCTGAAGAAGGAAGACCCATAGATTTAAAAAGGGCTACTATATACATCTTATAGCTGGCAAACGAGCCGCTCATTAAGGTTTTAACGAGCCGATTACGAGCCGAGCCGCTAAAGTGCCGAGTTCAATGTTTCTTTTTGATGTAAAATGTTTGCCAGCGCTAATAGAGCTGTAATACAGGGGATATAGTAACCCTTTATATTTGTATGGGAAGACCATACCAAACATTGTACTCAGAAGAGTCGGAACAATCGCATCGGTGGCGGCCCTTACGTTCAGTATTTCCAAATTGTATGTTGTGACTAAAAATAAAAACTCAATTAGATTAGCTGTGAAATGTTGCGTTAACGCGAGTTTGTATTTATTTATTTGTACCTTGTCTACTGATTATGTATTTAATTACTTCATTTTTTACCATCTTATGGTTTGTACCGTAACTAAATTTAATATACCTAGGTAGCAATAATAATAAGCAAATGCAAATTTTAAAATTAGAATTGTGTCAATAATGTAATAGGTAGTATAACTATAACGTGCTATTTGTAAACTAAAGAGTGAATTTTAGGTGTAGGTAGCTGTGTAAGTGTACATTACGATTTTTAGTATTATTTATTTATTTACTATAATATTATGCTATCTGTAATACTAAGTTATTTACTGGGTAGGTAATTAGTTAGCAATAAATAATAATAATAATATTAGTTAAAAATACTACAAACAAGGTAAATATGGCATGAAAAACATATTTATTTCTAGGTTGCATATTTAAATAAATAAAAATAATCATTATCACATAACCATCGCTGTTTGTCAAGTTTTGTATTAAGAAAAAGTATGTATGGCAAAATGACAAAATATATTAAATTCATAAAAATGCAGATGCCAACATGTGTAGAAGAAACTCTGGGTTTTATTCTCGAAAGTGTCCAATGTAACATTTTATATTATCCAGTAATAATAATTATAATTATGAGTAGCGGCTAGTGAATGTGGAATAAGTAACGGTAAAACAGCTAGTAATGTGCTATAGCAGGAACATAATGTAACTACATATAGTAAATTAGTAATGTACTCGTATTAAAAATCTGATATTCGAAGATGGTGTACGCACTATTCCTATCATGTAATTGTAAACGAATGTTTGTACTATTTTGATGTGTAATGTTATCAACGATTGCTATCAAATTACCTGAGCGTAAACCTATAGGGTACTTAAATGTTGAAAATAATCTAGGAGAATATACCAGATTATTCACGTTTAACCGTATTTTCTAAACTTCAACTAAAGAAAATAAACACAAAAACTATGAATTAATCCATTAATCGTTTTCGATTTTTTTTTAAACTCCATTAATTAAATGGCTTATAAGATAGGTAGTTGTATGTGATTGCATGATGTATTAATAAAGTGGGGCAGCTAAATAGATTGGCAAATAGGTATGCTATGAATTATGATCATAATAACTCATTATAACTCAAACATGATTATTAATACATTTCATTTTATTTAAAATATTTCCAAAAAATTAACAAATCGTAAAAACATCAATTGCTAATACTTGTCCATTAGTATTACAAACCTATACAGTTAAACTATTAACTTTAAAGCAATTAAAGTTACACACTTTAGAAACTATTTCACAAAAAATAGTTGAAACTATATACAAAACACATTTACAGGTAAGGTAATACACGTAGTGATACAAATGTTTCGTTTTTATGTATGCTCGATTTTCTATTTTTACTGATAACGGAAAATCAATAACTTAAGACACCAGTATTAGTTGTACATTTGTCATGTTTAAAAAACGTAAGCTCGGTTCAAAATTCAAAGGACATTTATTTATGTAATTTGGGGTCAAGGTTGCATTATCGGAACGGATTTTCATTTGTATTTTTCAGTTAAAACGGCCATTAGATTTTTTGTATCGTCATGCAAGACTCGTTTGAATTACAAGCTAAGCACATTTCATACACAAATTTGATGTATTTGAATAACATTTTGCATATCATTAAATTGACAGTTTTTAATCTCTAATATTTAATGAATTTAACCGGACTTTTAGCAAGAATTGGCAGCAAAACATTGTAAAATGGTTAAAAATCATATTTGCACTAAACAAAATACAGACCGGGGAGGTACAACAGTTAGAATTAACCACAAAGTGTGGGCACGAAATAAATATAAAGTTCTCAATATTTCATAGCTAGTCATGCTAATTTTTAAGCTAGTTGCTATTTATTACCCAACGTGAGACAAGAAACAAATTTAATGAGATGAACCACAAAGTGGAACTCCAAACTAATCCACCGAATCTTATTTTATGTGAACTCGAAGCAAATAAAGTGAACCTTAAGGGTGTAGGGTGGACTAGAAACCAATTAGAAGAACCTCTAAGGGAGAACTCTGAAAAAACCGTAATAACGCGAAAAAACCGAGAGTACCATATAGGGGGAATCAAAACCCAAAACCGAACGAAATAAGCTTAAGGAGGGAGTAAAACGTTAAAGAGGGCAAGAATGAGTAAAAACAAATCTGGAGAACCTGGAAGGTGCACTCGAAACTCATCGATTAAATCATACAGAGTGACTTTAAACGTCACTCTTTACCTAATAAAGATTTTAACATTTCAAGTTCAATAGTTCATCCCATTTCTCAGTTGCAGTATTAATTTATTATTTATTATCGGTGCAGAGCGCAGGTCTAGGTTCTAGCACATTAATATTAATAATGTGAATGCCGTAATTGTATTACCTTAGTCAAATATCAATTTACAGTTAAGGAAGTATAACACAAAGTGAATTAATTATTTGGTAAAAATGTCTTTTTTACTTAAAATGTAGAGCAATAAATAATACGATATGCAGGATAAGTAACTACCGCGTCATGTAAAGCGCAGAAGTAATGAGTTTTGTAAAATGTCCACTAGTTCTTTGTGTTGTGCTGCTGACGGCAACATTCTTCTAGCCAAATAAGACCCCAGACCCACCAAATCAATGCAAAGGTAAAAATTCATAACCCAAAAATAAGTTTATAATAGAGACCTTACACTTAATTGCAGTCCCGCATACACAACTTACAATTTCTAAAATTGACATTTTCTGACAACGAATGCCCACAACAGATTCAACAGCACATTTGTTGTCAAACACATTTAATAGTTATTTCCATAGTATTATTAATTTGTCTTAAATGACACATCACAAAACAACAAACATCGTTGCTAAAAACGAGAAAACCTCTAAGCTGCTCTCTTTGCAATACTTTCGTTTTCATTCATTCTTGTACTAAAACAATTACCACTTTTCCTAATGGCATTACACATTTCGCAATTGCATTTTGAACATTTCCTTTTCGTTACTAGCTACTGCACAGGGATAGTTCAGGAGGAGTATCCAATATTTAAGATTACAGTAGAGTTTGTTTTCACCGATTCCAAAGGAAGCCAGTAAGAGGCTGGCTAGAGTTAGAACCAAGTCTCTGAGACTGACATTGCAATGCAATGACAATACGACCGTGAATTGGCTTAATCATTATTGTTAGTTCTAAACCCGGAAAAAACGACACGACACAATTACTGCTCAATAAATGTTGCAGGTTTAATTAAATTAATTTGATCCTTAATAAACGTTCTTATGACTAACTGTAAACAGTGCATAGACAAAAGTTAAGGTAGCAACTTTTGTCTATGTCAACATTGTAATATGAAATGTTACTGGATTTATAAAGTAGATAGTTCAAATCCTTCAACTATTTTCTTTGAGAGAATAATGACCACTGGAGACTTGACCACATAGACAAACCGTGGACTGCACGTATGGTGTAATGTAATTTGTAACGATTAATAGATACAAGATACAAACGATGTTGATTCGTGTTTTTCTCTTTTGTAACTTTAAGTTCTAACTTTCTAGCGTGTCTTATACACTAGTATGTATGTACCATTATTAACATTATTTCCTAAAACTCTCAATCACATTGTTATTACTATTACTAAAATCACGGATTAAAAACATAATCATAAATCCTATTTACACTTAGATGCATATATAAATTTTCTATCTATTTACTGCAAATAAATACAAAAATCCTGAAATGGATTTTTACATTAACCCGCCTCCGTCTGCA
Source organism: Pogonognathellus flavescens (assembly GCA_019776165.1). NCBI lineage: Eukaryota > Metazoa > Arthropoda > Collembola > Entomobryomorpha > Tomoceridae > Pogonognathellus > Pogonognathellus flavescens. Next base: position 22,464 of record JABASD010001023.1, on the reverse strand, counting down.
CTTAAACAAATAGTACACCTCTGTATTTTAGAAATATTTTGTGCTTTAAGAACCAAAATCGTTAGATGTTAAAAAACAGTCGATGTACATTTTTTGTTCTTATATCATTAAATTGGCCCTTCGTTATTTTTTTAAAAGCTATGCATTCTTAAAAAATGATTTTGAAAAGCGAGAAAGGAGACAGGTTAAGCGTAATACAGATACATTTGTACGAAAGTCTAAAAAAAGTTATTTGTACACAGAGGCAGTAGTGCATAATTGCAGTCGCCTTGTAAACACTTTGAAATCGAGATTCGATTATTATCTTGTCATAAGTAGTAAGTCACAGGTCTCCTAACCATTTGGAACTACACATTAACAATAAGTAGGTTAAGGAATGATTATTTGGTATTTTCAAATGTATTGGAGATTGCTTCATAAAGCTAAAATTACAACAGTTTAAAGTTTAAATGTACTGGTATTAACAGCGTTGATAACCTCAGAAACTATTCATTCTAAGTTTGACAGAAGACTTTCAAGTGAGATCAGTAGAGAACCTCCTTTTTTCGACTGCCATTAAAAATTTGTTTGATGAAATTATAATGACTGTTTCTCTATGATCGACAATCGTTATTGAAGATGTTCATACTGATGAATATACGGAGGATAGTTGAATGATGGCGAGATAAAAAGGTTTTCCTGCAAACAATATTAATATTAGTATTTTTCAACTCAATAAATATCTAAATTCTGTAACGTATAAACGGTTAATCTTAATTGAGACCACTTACTTTACAGTGTGGAAGTAGTTCATGGATAGAACAGCTAAGTCGACAGAAATCAGGACGCTCGTCTCTATCTAGTTGCCAACAGTGCAACATAATTTGATAAAGAGCATCCCCCATAACCTCGATTTGTGTAGGACGAGCGCCACGACAGACTCTTTTCACAAAGTCTTCGCTTTTAATTTCATAATAGGGTGTTCCTCCTAATAAAATATAACTTTTAAAATGGTAATAGGTATTTTAGAGTAATAGCAAAAGGATCAGAATTGTAATGTAACGCAACATACCCAACGATGCTATTTCCCACAAAAGAATACCAAACCCCCAGCTATCACAAGCCTTAACACATCGGTTTTGAAATTGTTCAACAGCAGACCATCTTGTGTAATCTTTCTCCTAGTTAATACCCCATTTGTAAGAAACGCAAGTAGTAATGTACACAGAATAATTTATGAAGTGGTAAAAATAAATTATAACAAACCTCTTTTATAGGGTTCGTCGATAGCATTCCAAATCCGCTGATTTTGGGTACTTCAATGTCAGTAATGAGAATATTCCACGAAGCTAGTTGACCGTGCGTCACCTAAAATTAATTGAAACCATTTGTAGTACAATAATACAATTTTTTATAAGTAATCAACGTCTTCATCTTGTTTATCCCAAAACATGATAAGAATTGCCTCAAGAAGGAATCAATAAAATGTAAATAATATTTGGTCTTGGATCTTTCTCCCAACAAGTTATGTTATCCTAATGCAAAATTCCGGTCTATATTAAGGAATTTGACTCTACACGTAATTTTTGTAAGCTATTGAGTTATACTAAAATATTTCAATTAAAAGAGTTACAATTGCAAACTTTTCAATTCTTGACTCAAGACAATACACGCACTAATTCATTTATTGACGATTCTATTGTCTCTCAATTGCAAATTGTAAAATGTTATTTGTTTTCTCATCGTTTAATCTATTCCCGAATATTATTTGTATCATTTATTGACGATAGCGAGGAATTCGTCAAATAACAGTGAAATAAAACCGAAAAATGAATAGTTAAATGTTTAACCCAATTATACTTGCAGTATTACCTTATGAGTTTGTAAATGATACATTCCTTCTGCTATATTCATGGCACACAAAAGAAGACTGTATGGTGTTACTGGTGGGTTGGAAGCTTCGTCGAAATCTCTGTACTGTAAAAGCCATGTCTTCAGGGGAGCACCTCCAAACTCGATGACAAAAAACATAATACCTTTGTCCTCCATAAATCCTAAAAGTTGCACAACATTTTCATGTTTTTCTAATCGAACAAGTTCATCCAAACTTGCATAAAGCTTTTCCGGTTGATCAATCATTGGAATTGGACAAGTGTCATCTGGAAATAGATAATTGAAATGATATTGGTTATTTATATTTTGCAAGTTATCGAGTTATTTACAACCATTACTCATAGTACCTGGCTTTAAAGTGTTTGAAGGAATTGTATATAGAGTTACAGGCGTTCCATTAGTTTTAAGAGTGGATAAGTACACAGGACCGAATCGACCTTTATTTATTAACTTCACATTTTGGTCCTCGTCATCAGTAGGAATATCCATAAGATGTCGAGGAACATACCATACTTCTTGTAACTTTTTTAGGCAGACACTTCTCAGATCTTCATCAGGGATAAACCCTGCATGTGTGTAAGCAGCAACTGATTGATCTTCCTATTTATTTGCAACATATATTTTATGAGTGAATTAGTTTTTCAGAGTAAATTGCAGTAATATTTTATTAATTACTTACATCAAACGAGTATGTTTGAGAAGAGTTTAACGATGTGTCCCTTGTTGTCAACTGATGGTTTTCCACTTGACTGCGTCTTCGACTATTCGCCTGAGCTGCTTGCCGGCGTCGACTTGGCAAAAGATTCAGTTTCAAAACCATATAAACGGCAACACACAAAAATAAGATCCCGGTGCTAACGCCGATAGCTATCCAAAGAATTGCTACAACAGTAGAGTTGTCGTAACTTATAATCTCAATGCGTTCATTTTTATCTGCGTCTAAATAGATTAAAAAATTAGTATAAGATAAACAATTTCATTAATCAGAATATAACACAAAATGCAATCCAAATTGAAGACTTGCCAATGTAGGTGTCTCCATGGCGGTGTATGACTGCTGAAGAATGTTGATCATGGGAGCTTGAGGAATACGATGACTCTGAAAACCCATCCATGGCACTCGTTACGCCTAAAACTGGATGCCAATGACCATCAACAGGAATCGGTCCATTATAAAATCCATTATATGTGCCACCATTACCGATAATAAAGTCAGATGGAAAATCCTGGAAAAAGTTGAAGGAAAATGAAAATATATTATATATTTTTTCCACAGAGTTACACTAATTACTAATAAATACAATAATGTTGTATTGAGCAAATATACAATACTACATACCTCCGGAGAAAATTCAGCAGCTACATAGTACGAAAATCCGTTATTATTGGTTTCATTCCAAGTGACTACATGATCCTTATTGAAGAATGTACTTTGAGCGTCGTCCACAACTGCTATTCGATAAGCACTTATAGGTCCTTTAGTATTTCTAGATGATCTAAGTGAGATTCTCATTTTTCTTTTGTCTTGCCATACTACTTTTGGAGACGGTGGAACATCTGGTACTAAAATAAATTTATAACAACCACGTCGTAAAATGAACACAGGACGTATACAACAATATTTAATTTCTAGATATCTGTTTCCTCAGCTGATGTTACATAATCGCAAATTGAAATTCATTCTTACCTCCTATTTTAGTCCATAGTACTGCTGTTGCTGGTTCACTTGTACCCTGAGAGTTAACAGCCGATACTGTTACATTGTACTGAGAACCAGGATACAGGCCAATTAAATACGATTGCTGAGAAGAGTCGGATACTTCCCAAGACTGAGGTGGCACTGGTCCCTGCAAATATTATATTTTAAAATGCAAGAAATAAGATTGTGTTATGTTATGAACAATTGGCTATAAATTATACAGAAATCAAACTTAAATGTCAAAAAAAAAAATACCTGAGAGTATGAGAATATCGGAGTAGCTTTAATGGAGTAGCCAGTTAAAGGGCCATTAGAAGCCAAAGGTTTGGCCCAAGAGATTCTTAAAGCGTTTTCTGATCTTTGTAGAATCATTATTTGTTGAGGGGGAGATGGCACTGAAAAATATTGAGATAGTATTATTAGGCTTTGGAATTTGTTTAAATGGTTGATGCTGCAGTTATTATTGAATAAATTATAATTGTGCAAAGCACAACATAAAATGTTTATAATTATAATAATAATTCCGGGTATTCGACCCTCTTTCACAATTGCATAAAGTAAAAGCAAGACTCTTACTAATATACACTTATTACTATATTATGATAATTAATCGTGTAAATAAGTAAGTGGTTCATTTAAGTATATTATTTTTCAAATTTAATTTATAAATCTGTACACACCTTTGAATGAAGTATCGTAAATGCTGTAAGTTGTTTCTGATCCACACATTTGCGTAGAAGTTCTAGTACAATTATCACACTTCCCAATGCCATTCCTACCATAGCTGCTGCCGCATAAACATTGAAGTTTATTTTCGGTATTTTTAAACACTCCTGCATACCTATAAAGTATATAAAAACGGTATTTCGAACTTACATTTAACGATCATTTAAACCAACACATAAATATAAATACTTTGCATTACCTACATATGCATTATTGCTTGTAATAAAACTGAAGTAAGTTACTAACCTGAAAAAATCTGCTTTGCAAGCTGCAGTACAATGATGTGGATCTCCGTTAGCATAAGGTGCCCTAGGAGTAAACCACAAATCTAACAAAGGGTCATTAGAAAAACTCAATCCAGTATTTGTACTGAGATTAGATGAAGTATTGGCAGCTCTATTGCTGGAAAATGGAAGGCTCTCAGGATTTTCAGAAGGCGTCACACTGGCAGTTATTTGACCGTCCTTTTTGTAGCAACCCAAATATATTAAACTTGTTTCTGCGGCTTCTGCAACATTTAAATGTGAAAATATTTTATTAAAATGATTTTGATTAGAACTAGTAAAAAATTATACAGCATATTACGTAAATATCTATAATCACTTTAAATATAAATTGGTCGTTGAATCAATTCTTAACCAAGTGGTTTCATAAATTATTCAATATAAAAAATATGCTTTCCAAAATATGAAAGAATTTGAAAATGTACGAATGTTTCAATTTAAACGAAATAAAGTGAAATATTAAACTAGGCAACAAGACTGCAGTGATTGAGTTAAATCTTCTATATTGACCAACTATATATTTGATAGTTGTAAATTGAACCGATAAATTTAGAACTAGTGTGGAACTAGTTACACAAGTAGTTTGTGAAATTACCGACCTCACTTACAGCTTTTAGAGTGAAACCGAAAATAGAATTTGTCTCGTCATATACACAATCACTGGCTTACTTTATAAAAGTAAGCATCAACAACTAACAATAAGTACAACTTTTCACATTACGAAACTGCAGACTGCAGTTTCGCCTAGGCAGGCGAAATGTTACTTTGTTACATAAAGCATTTTATGAAAACGAGACAAGTATGTATTATATATAAAGACTTAAACTAGTATACATATTTAAACCCTACCAGAAACAAGAAACGACACAGGAAACAATGTAAACAGCAAAGCGAAAAGCGTTGACATTGTCTTTGGTTGAAGTTTTTATGTAAATCGACGAATTGCACTATTTCTTCGCTGCCAACTCTACGTTTTAGCAAATGATTTAATTAGATTCTTTCTTCTTTTTCGGAGGATGTCAATAACGGAAAACATGACTGGCTCGAATATTGTCATCTATTACTCTTCTACTGTTTCAAAGTGGGTTGCCTGAATTGATTCCCATTTATCAGTTTGTCTTCTGGGATTTAGTAAACATCGTCAACGAAATGTATCCTACGAAAAAATAAAGGAACCGTCATCAATATACATTTAATTACTTTCTTATGTAAGATTCAGGAATGCATTTAAAGTCTTATGCTTATAAACACAGTAGAATGTGTCAACTTACCGACATAATAATAATAATACAAGTCACAAATATTCAACACCGTCAGTCAGTCAGCGGAAACCTTTTTGTATTATTCTGTCATCTGCATCTTCTGCAAGCAGAAAAGATTAATAATTAATCAACCATAATATTATTGTGGTTCTACATGTAGCTCTATACAATACACACATACTGTAACGTGTTAATAATCAAGGCCGTATAGGCCGTTGCTATCATCGTTTAATGTTTAATGACTCGTGCAAAATAATTTGGCAGATCTGTCACCGGCTGATAAACAGTCCCGATTGGAAATATTCAACAACAATAATATTAAAAACAAACAAACAACCCGATTTAAAAAAATATTTCCTTAAGTCGTACTATTTATATACTTTAATAATTAAAATGAAAAAATTAAGGCTTCGTTTTCAACAGTAAAGATTGAAGTCTGTGTGGTAAAGTAAGTAGAAAAGCAGCTCTTGCTTCCTCCGAGAGATAAAAATTAATCAAGATGAAACGGTTACCATTTACTACTTACAAAGTTTGAAGCGTTGCTTGTGTCACCTACACAATGTAGCAGTGCAAAATAAAAATATTACACGTATTAGAATTTCAAGATAATTATTATTCGCGTGCAAATGTATATAAAGTTGTATGAGAAAGAGAACAGGAGCGAGTGAACTGACAACTGACTGAGAGAGGAAGCTGCAAACAAACTGATACAGAGATATATTTGATATACACACAATATTATTATCCAACCAAACCCAATATTATATAACCAAGATCTACGACATACGACGAGGGTCTCTCTTAAGAAGACTATGAAAATATTAACCGCTTTTATTTTGCTGCTGCTTTTGCTTTATTGCACTGCATTGCACTGACTAGCTGAAATCACAAGCCTTTCTACAACATTATGCGAAAACAGGTATCTCCGCTCACAGGTATTGCGGGTTGGACTTATACATAATACAAATACAGGTACAGGTACATGAGTACATAGTTAATATACAAACACGACATGTGCATGTGTGTGAAGAACTTGTGTAGTGTCCATGTCCGTAGTAGTATGTTACATTATGCTAGAAAACTAGAAACAGGAGGAGGGAGAGAGATGACTACGCTAAAGAATAATTCTAAATGAGTATCCGGCGTTTGTTTATATTATAGGTAGTCGGTTGAAGCCAAGTTTTGTTGTAGCATTGCCGTTGCAGAGTCTTGTCTTGTCTGGGTGTTTCAGGCAACTTTCAGATTTATATGAATACATCAGTATTGTTTTTATGCAGCAATGTAAAGCAGGTCCTTTTTATTACGTCACTCTGCATATACACATCGGACTCTACATACAAAGTACCATTTTTTCCTGTGTTAGCAAACATTTATTTTCTTTTGTTTGTAAATGCATAGCACAATCCATGATTAAAATGCTTTTGCAGGTAACTTAACGTTGTTTATCGTTGTACATTGCGCTCCCATAAAAAATTGTCATTTAGACACTAATGATTATGTTACATTGTTTTATGTACGCACGCTCTTTACTTCACATTTCACAAGCCAGAGCCATGCATGATTTTTGTATCTGCAGGATTTCATACAGATTTTGTCAGCACGACGGACAAAACACACAATTTGCTACCATTTACTTTGATAAGATATAATATTTTAAGAAATATGCTCATTTCAGAGATGTTGCTCTTTAAATTTAACATTCTATAACAATAAATGAGAAATTGTTCAAAATATGGGGATAAAATAGAGGCAGAGTTTCTCTCGTTATTAATCTCGTTCCCAATTACTCAGACCAAAGGAAAAAATTCAACTTTGTTGCTATTTCCGTAACACTTTAAAACTTTTTGAAATAGCGTTTCTAAATTTCAAAATATTTTTCATCTTTCCTCAATATAAACTTTCCACAATGTAAACTTTATGGATGGACGTTCACTATTGTGAAATTTACTAGCATACTAGATCTAGATATTCAGGAGAGCAGAAAATTCTTTTTTATTAATCAATGTAAAAAATGCGTACTTTGCCTATGCCCATTAATAAAAACCTACTTCTTTCTGAATTTCTGTGGGGGCATTTATTAGCAATGTTCCCACGGCCAAATTTCTGCAGGGACACTGTCCATATGTCCCCACGCTTCTGACGCCTAAGTTAGCATGTTACAGGTGAATGATAGAATTAGCGGTCAAAAGATGATAAATTTTCGTTATTATAAGAATTTGTAAATATATTTTTATATGCACATTTATTATGAATCCAGCTATCAGCTTAGTTTCAAAACCAACAGGCTAATTTAAGTCACCCTTTGTTGTAAAACTTATCGGTTAATCTTTCTTATCTTCAGAAATATACGTTTTTTTAAGTACGTATAATATTACATACGACCCCATATTATACAAACTCTACTTGCTTACAATTAGTGTTGTATAGTATCAGGATGGTTTAATTTAAGCTACATATACGTACCTGTATTAAATATAATATATAACCATAGAAAACTTGTAAACTCAAACTCTTTCTCAAAAACTACTGTAATTACAAAGTATAAAGTCATACCTTTAGGTAATACAATATTGCGTGAAAAAAATGGAATAATCTGAAGCGCATTTTGAATACGAAATTGTTAAATCGTAATTTTGAATCGTTCTTTAGACTGAGCTATCAATTTTGTAACCTATGAATTTAATAAATAGTTAAATATCTCAGTATAATATATAATTATTGAACGGCATTGTACATTTTACAACGACTATGTAAAGTTACATAGTATGCAGTTCTAGATACTCCTTTAAACAATTGTTTCTGTTAGTCTGTAGTAATAATTGCACCAAACAAATTCTTTCTAAGTGCATGAAAAAGTATTCTGTTGCCGAAGTCAGTCTCAGTTTCTTTGCCTTTTGAAAAACAAGCCAAATTGAAAATTCTGTGTGATAGATAAACGGCACCTTCTGATCTATTGTTACATTTAAATCCCTAGATTTACACATGCGACTTTATATTCGCATTTAAAGCTTATTTCTGAATTTGCAGCATTTTGTGGCATGCAAGTGTATTAAATACAAATGTGTCTTTCCAAAAATTGTCATTATGTGAAGCATTTATTTTTTACTTGCTGTAACAAGAAGAGATCGCTATAAATAAACAATTAGTATGCTGTTATATATTTGTAAATCCATGTGCTATGTAAAGCATTCCGTGGTAATGTAGTGATCCCAAATGTAAGTTGTAAAATCGTCGCTAAACTAAAGTACAACTTAACGCTCTTGCAAAGGGATACGTTAACCCGTTAACCTGTCATCGTAATACAAATAGGTTAAAATATGCAGATCTGTGCAAAGAAAGTAGCGACAGGAAGTAGAAAACCAGTAGAAGTCTGTGAAGGTCGTATTAAGTTCAATAATAAAATTCCATTCCATTCATGTTTGCATTCTATTCTATATATAAAAATAGTAATTGGGTAAATATAGAAGATGGGTGGCATTACGAAAAATAGTACGCTATAACAGCATGTTTGTTTAATAAAAAGATAAAAATAACGAAGGAAATGTTTGTAACTCAAAGGATGGTGCAGGTGTTTACAAAGACAAAGGTTATAATGTTATATAACACAGCCAGTCTTCATCATTACGAAATTAGGAGCTTTAGCTGCAATTTGATAGCATCGTAGCTATTACTGCCAGAGTTGGGAACGGAATGAGTCGATTCCAATATTTGAGAATACCGACTGAAAAACCAGACTAAACCATTAAAAATAGCAAATCCAACCTTAGTCAAACATGAGTGCACACAATTTAACACAAGGAAGCGTTAACACGCCTCATTGAAAGCATATAGGCTTATATTACATTTGCAGATCTTGTGTGCGTTTCCTGCAAAAAATCACAGATATTCTTAAAAATGTAGTTCATAAATTTGTTCAACAAAGCAACTAGGCATAAAGAGGTATTTAGGTACAAATATTATTGTGGGAAAACATTTTTTTTGCAATATGAAAATTTGCTTTACATATTATTATGTAACTAGGTAATGACATTCTGACAGAGAGTGCAGCTTAAGTTGCAGCACTTGTGGGACGGATGAGACGCACTTGAATAGAATTGACTAAAGAGTGTCGGTCCAGGTTGATTTCATCTCGTTCCCAGGGTGCATCCCACATGAAAAGAGAAAAGAGTAAAATGCGTGATATTTGTGCCAATAAAGTCCTATTAAGCGGAAGAGCTGAAAGTTTTAATTGCTGATTAGTGGGAATAAAAGAGGATAATCTGCCCTGAGCAATTTGTTGGTGTGAGTAAGGAAATTAATGAGAAAGAATGGCGTAATGTGTATGGATGGACCTGACTAATAGAGTTTGAGTATTGAATAAAGATGGCTAAAGATAAGTACGGGACATGAGGTGTTAGGTCTTCAGTCTTGAGGATGGGTTGAAAGTATACGATTATAGTAAATGTAAGTAGTGTCGAATAGTAGAACCAATATAAGTAGCTTACATATATGGTTAGCGCATCGGGATGCAGATAAAGTTACCTCGCCCCGAAAAAACTCTTAAGTCGTATCGGAGTCAGAGTCAGAGTCAGAAAAAGAGAGATAGAGAGTAAAGACAGTGAAGGGAGAGTCATGGGAAGGCAATAAGCATACAGACAGGCAACGAGACGATGAGATCCGAGAAACTACCAGTCTGGGTTAACTAGGAAACAGGAGGAGAGCAGTTATCCAAGACATTGCATTATTGGTAGAATCTGTGTGTGTGTGTACATAGTGAGATAGATGTTTAAGGGCAGAGATCTGTGGAAAACAAGCTCCTTCGTGCAATATGCAGAGAACCCCGATGTTTCTCTCTATTTTTAAGTGCACGGTATGTTTTGACTTTTTCTCGTTGATCTAGTTGGATTGTGGCTGAGTGAGCCGAGCTAGGGAAGAGGACACAGCCTTAGCTAACTACTCTATTCTGTCTTAGTCTTCTGTTTCTTCCACTTATAAACGTAACGTAATTCGCATTATTATCACCGAGGAGCAGTCTCCTCTGCATATATCAGAAGGTGGGACAGTCTCTCCGCTGAAACGACTAGCTGTCCGGAGATTGGACACAGTGGAGAACAAGGAAAGTAGTAGCATTACCAGCACATTGTTCCACTGGACTTAAATCTCAACTCCATTTTACCTTTTTCTTTTTCAAATCAAGTTGACGTCAATTTTGTTAGCTGCTTTTACACGGAACACATTCACAGAAACGTATATCGGCAACAAAATACTTACAAATTAAACTCTCGACTACACTCTATCTTATTAGAATCTAGATTAGATTCCTCTGCTTGCAGTCAGTCTTCCTCTTTCTTCTTCTTACTTTCATCATCGTCACTATCTTACTCATCCTTCAATTCTGTACTATAAAAAATCATACTCATAATCTTGGCTGCTCTCAGATTTCAGAATTTAACCCAACTTTTACCACATCATAGCGCACATCTACGAAAACAACTCACTCTTCGACTTCGACTGTGAACGAAAGAAATCAAGCAGAGGAAACTTCATACTACTACTTTTGGATAGCAACGTTCTTCAGTAGTGCACGAACCTCTAAGCGAAATACGAAACCCTACGTGTTCTTCGGCGAAAAAACACAATCCTATATTTTGTGCTCCGCGTCAGTTATTAATCTGTCTTTGTTTTGTTCATGTTTGGATTTGTTCTCCAAGATAATCATCGACATTGCAACAGGTCTGTCTCTTCATCATCTACCTTCTTCCAGTATAAATTTCCTTGCGTTACTCCATTACTAATACTTACGGTTTACAATTCACATATCATCCATCTACTTTCGACTCGACATTCTTTCTCTGATTGATATCTACACGTTTCTTAGGTGGTAGTCTTTGCATTTCAACATGTAAATGCAAATCCAACTGTCTTGTCTTTGGTGTGTGATGAAAGAGCAAGAGAGTCTCATTGTAAGAATAACAAAGATCTACCTACATACCGGTCCAACTTTGTACAGTCGCAAAGATTGAACCATACATACATATAGAATGTAGTCGTCGTTTCGTAAGAAATTGACATTAACTGCAAAAAGAATTGTTCAGAATCAACAACTGACTTATTACAACAAAAGCGTGCTGGTGATCACATTACATACCTTCAGAAAAATAAATATGTTCCTTTATACTTTTAGCAGGAGGAATATGCACATTTTTTGGCATCTTGATCTTTCGGCTACCGAAGCTATAACGTAACAGAGTCGTATCATGTGAAACTTTACCTACTCGTTAGTATATAGAGAAATTATAGGATGGTACACACATACTTAGGCAACGTACTCAGAGATATTCTTGTTGCATTACCATTCAGAGTTGCCTTGTAGATATTCCGACCGTAAGTCGTTATGTTTAAATACATTTTCTTCCGATATGTCTGCTGCCTGCTATGAGCACACTTTTATTTGCTGTGCTAAGCAATGTTCACCGAGGAGACTGCTGTATATTGTACACGATACTTCACAATTCCGTGGCTGTACTCAGTTTTCAGTATGTATTCCTCTTCGTCTTTCTTGCACTGAAATAGATTTTAGACTCGTAAGCCGATGTGAAGAAACAAGTAGAATTTCTCCTCAAATACTCCATTTACGTGACGAACTAACTAACTTGTGTTACTTACTTTCCTGTACCAAAGCTTGCGCCATTTTCATTCTCTTCCTCATATTATGTCCGTACTTTTTAATTCAAACTTTCAATCGTCTTAACCATGTTGCACGAGAGATATCATTATTTTCAATATATTTCAATACGTATCTATAGTTCTTGTAATCGTTTATCAATTTTAATTGTCAGGAACAGTTTTCAGTGCAACGACCTTTGAATTGATGATTGACCTGTTTGTCAATGCATTTTGCATGCATCTAGTGCAAAAAATTCAGAACGAATATATTTACTAAATCATGGAGAGTTTAAATACATTTTCCATATGGCTAATGGCCACATGCTAGTTTTTCACCCTATATATGCCAACATTCCGCTTTTAAACAGTTAAATATCTTGGTCGCATTAAAATTCATGTCCAAAATCAAAGTAGTAAAAATAGAATGTTCGTGATTTAAAAACCAACGGCATTTGCAGATAATTTTAACTTAACTAAAATCACACCGTCGCAAATTTGGTCATTAGTACTTAGCTGATTATTTTTACATAATTAACCGAAGCCGTAATCTTCTGGGATAAAAACATACGATTTTTAATACATAAAAAATAATTCTTTCAATTGTCAATGAATACCAAATTAGCTATTTCAGCATCAGAAGGATTAAAGAGAACCTGATTGTATGAGTAATGTATTATGTATTTCTCACTATGAGTCAGAAAATAGTTGTATTATGTTGCTTCATCACGGTAATAGAATTTCTTTGCCATTTTCATTGCCGTGTACCTAAATGAATGATGAGATGGGGTCGAAATAGCTCCTCTTCGCACAAAAGGACTACCTGTGTGCTGACGGTTCGCAATCAGTAGAAAGTTGAGTCCACGTTTTACACGTGTAAAGTTTTTTAGCAGTTGAATGCAAAGTATATTATCAAACACACAGTGCAGCATTAATTTTGAGTGTCAGTAGAAAGTGCAGATAATTCAGAGGACAATGGTGTAGATGGAAAGAAAGTATTTGTACCTATAGCCATGATATAATATGATAATTTATTATACAATGTTTATGCCTAGCTGAACGGCTTTACAATTATTATGCAGTGGTGGCAGAAGCAGTAGTAAGTAGTAGTGCGTACCTAAAGGAGTGAACATTGGCCATACTATATGACATCATGTCTTTCTACCTACTCTTTGACCTGCTTTCTCCCTTTGCCAAGCTTTATTTTTCCTCTCTAAAGTAAAGAGCTTCAGTTTCGCGCATACAAATACCACCAAAGAAAATATATTTCTAACAACACTTTAAACAAGACTGAATATTTTACAAATGCTTACTTGCTGTATATCATGTAGTAAATGTGTAATGTCTTATTGTTAGCAAGAAACATACCGTAGTAATCAACACTCGAGTTAGAGTTCAACAACTTCGATTTTAGTACAGGACTGCTACATGTCATTGCATTATTCTCCTAAAATACATCCACTTACAGTCCATTTCCACAGATTAGCTGTTGAAAGCCTACACTTTTACTTCTATTCACCTGCTGCCGGCATTCTTCTGTTTCGTAGTACCTGTTCGTTGTCACAACCATTTCATGAAGTTCAATATTTAGCTGAATGTGAGGAATCCATTGCTTCTTTGCAATATTAATGTATCACTAGGGTTTTATCGTCATATTAACAACATAGTACAATATTGTAAGGTGTAAAATAGTTTTTTTAAAGCGAAATACGTTAATTTCTTTTTACCTGTAGAAAATGTAAAAGATTATGGCACTAGCTACATGTATTTCTCTGTTTACTCTTTACATTTATTCTCACTGCCGTAGAAACAATCCTGCAATGCATTAAAGAACTTGTGCAGTAATACATTGTCCGTTGGCTACGGGCAGACCAAAGATATGCACAAACGACCTAACATTCGACCGACATTGAGTTTGATTTCCTATTTGCTCGACTAAATCGCTAGGTACGAAAGACTATTAATTTGACTCACATGACTTGACATTCAACAAGAAAACTCTACGGCCGAAGAAATAGCAGCTATGTGGCATTATATTCTCTGCTTAAATCTAAATTTGACTCTAGAGACTCTATAAAAGAGTCCTCCCACACATTTTATGCTGAGGCGAGCTTTATTTTCTCTTTATTTTTGGCACCGGGGGTGGCTCTTTTCGTTACTTATCAGTCGGTTTTAGATGGATTTCATTACATATTCAATTAACAGAACTTTTTCAAAAAACTAATCAGAGAAGACTACAATCTGTGAAATGTGCATCGTTTGCATCAGAGTGGAATTTTATATGCCTACTAGAGAATTGTTACCCTGGAGATGTTATTTCCTAAGGCCTGGGTTTTTAGGAGTGTTGGCTTTGTGATAATAGCGTTAGTTAGCCAAGGGTGACATTCTAGAAAGGGACTTTGGTGGATTGTTGGTGGTTGGGTTGGTTGGAAACTGAAAAGCATAAAAGGTTTCTCCGAAAGATTCGACGTTCATATAATATTATTGCAAGTTATTGAATGAGGAAACCCGGGTTTCTTTCAGGCAGTCTCCTCCGTCGTGAAAAGGAACTTGAGCATATTTCCTTGTAATTCAAAGTAAGGTTGGAGCTTATGTAAGAAAATATTAGGCTAATACAAAAGCGCTTGCAACTAGTATGCGTGTACAGAGAGATAGACGAGTAAAACCCAAAGTATACAGACTTAAGTGTAAGTTTCAAG
Source organism: Pogonognathellus flavescens (assembly GCA_019776165.1). Lineage (NCBI taxonomy): Eukaryota > Metazoa > Arthropoda > Collembola > Entomobryomorpha > Tomoceridae > Pogonognathellus > Pogonognathellus flavescens. The sequence goes on along the minus strand of JABASD010001023.1, from coordinate 7,280 downwards.
AATTTGGGAGGTGACGTGCCACGACCGAATTTATTTTTAGCTTCGTATCGGTTTATAATAGAGCAGTACATACAGTACACTGGTCCCGTACTGCCTACACTTACACTTAACCAGCATAGCACCAGCATGAGACTGTGCGAATAGTCTGTCATACATTACATTACTCGAACATTACTCTGTCGTACACACGAACCAATACTACTAATAGTAGTAATAGTACATGGATGTTACGTACAATCTACACAATATTATTATTACAACAACCAACAACGTAACGCGGAACTTGCATGCAGAGGTACGTAGACAGAGAGACACATGTCTGCTTATAGCTTAACTTAACCCGATTCAGGATGAGTCGACTGCGACTGGAGTAGTGAAACTAAACATACCTACAACAGAATTTAATTCTATCTTTCTTATGCGAGATATTCCGAGTGATGACTGCCATCAAGTTTTTCATGTAAACAGCATGAAGAAAACGTAATACTGATAAACTAGCTCCAATGGAATCTCTTACAATCCTTTCATGCAAAATCTTCTCATTACTGTTCTAGCCAAGCAGACCGTTGCAGCAATGAATGGAGCTTTATTTCCTCGTGTTGTCTTTATGCCATTAAAGGTGCAATTCAAATGTTTCTCCTGCGTCTCAATCGCATTCTTATCCAACATCCGTGCATTTCAGATGCACAGCCCTTGACTTTTCATGACTACACTCGCAATTGTCTCAAGTGCTGCTAGCACCACCAGACTCTCCCACTTCCAAACACGCGATTTCACAAAATTTTCCAGAAAACACTCTGTCCATTATCATCCGTTTCTGCATTCCCAAAACACGTGCTTTTTACATTCAACAATTATCTCAACCACGATAATAATGTCATGTCTGCATAGTTCATCCATGTTGTCTACCTACTCGCAATATTTCCACACATTTTCTATTGAGGCCGTAGACATAGACAGTCGAATACTATTCTAATCCGTTTACTTGCATCCATTGCATACGAAAATCGGTGCATACTGCTCCTTGTCTACACGCACGGATATTGTTGTGTTCTGATGAATGAAACAGTCTCAGACAAAAATGGAACACTTTTCAAGCAAAAAATACAGCACAGTAAAAAAAGACACGTGGTAGTATTTCTTACATAATTGCATCACATTGCCATTAATTAGATTAGTTTTTTAGATATAAATGATAAACTGCAATTATGACAATTATCAAATTAATTAATACAAATGGCCGAGGTATATCAATCATAATTGGTATTGAACCTTTTACCATCATACTTTCACCACTTTCTCCGGAGTGCCTAATACATTCCGGAGATTTAATAATTTTATAAGCCGAATGGAAATAGTACATGCGGAAACTGTTTGAGGGTTGTTACAAAGAGTTGGATGGAAACACGAGAGAAATATAATAGTTTTACAAATAAATGTTTTGTGCAAAATTACAAGGTTGTAAAAATGTCTATTTTGTTTACAGGAAGTAAAGGAGTACAAAAGCCGGTGAACGTGTTAGTAGGTAGTGGGGGAGGGTAAAGGTGAGAGTGGCTCTGGATTGAAATGGGGGGCTCGGATGAGTCGGTACCGGCATTCACCCAGAAACCGCAATTGCGGCAAGAAGACGATGGAAACCGACTGATTTTCGAGTGTCAACTTGTTGGGGCTCCGCAGCCTGAAATAACATGGTTCCGTGGGGAAGTAGAGCTTTCAGCCGACAAACGCACCGTTTTCAAAACCACAAAAATCGCTACCAATAAATATTTAGTTGTTCTCGAATTGGATAATGTCATCGAAGCGGACGCTGGATTGTACCGTGTTAAAGCCAAAAACAAGCACGGAGAGGTCTTTGCGTCCATTAATCTTAACTTTAGCCGTGAGTCATTAAACTTTTATTACTTAAAAATACCTTCTAGTGTTTACGGAGAATATATAAATCGTCAATTGCATGTCATAATCTTATCATTCTAAAAGTATTATTATTCATTGCAAATTCATTTCTTTATCTTTATCTTTATCTCCTTTTTTTATGTTTTCGCTTAATGAGATCAAATTAATTTAATTTTATAGTATACTACTCTAAAGGTCCATTATAATGTAATGAATGACAAATCATATGAAGAAGTTGTTCATGTAATTAGGATTAACGCTACAAAAATATTAAAATCTTGCATGAAAAGGTACAGCGAAGAAAAATTAACATTTTTATAAAAAATGTAATTAGAAAATGGCTTTAACAATTTCTTTCTTACATTTCAGCCGTCGACGAGCCCAGAGAAAAGTAAGTGACCACAATTTACAATTTATTTTCAACAACTAAACAAACGAAGCTCCGTCTTTTTCTCTTTTATGTCATTACGTAATAAATAAAATTACAGCCCTTAATACTAACTGATTATAGTTGCTTCTAGTTCTAGTACTCCTTTGCTTACACCCTACATTCCATAAACCTTGCAAAATAGTGCAGAAGTCACGAAGCGCTTGTATCATCAATTACTACTGGCAGTGCAATGTAGCCTAGACTGTGTGTCGTGTACAAACTGATACTGCACACATAGTACGACCAGATGTTAACTTTGCCAAAGCACACGTAGATAGTTAAGATTCTTTTTAGACCTTTGGGAAACAAATTAAAATTGAGTCGCATCTGTTTTTAACGCAAGAACTTTATTTAAAAATTAGGATTATATAGGGCCCATATATTTGCAACTTTCGCTTATGGTCGTTTAGCCATTACATGTGCAATAAAAAAATTCCTCATCCATTTTCCTCCCGAACACAGACACACATATAAATGCACTTGTTTCTCAGTTTTAAGGTGGCAGAATTTATGAAAATCTGAATCCTCATTCTGAAAAGTGGTTTTTATTTTTGAGTTTGATTTCGAGGAAAAGAAAATGGACAATGGTAGGTCAGACGAGGGTGTTGTTTAGGGATTTCTCAGGTGATAAATTGATAAATGAGATTTTTGTTTTGTGTGAGCCACTACGTGCAACCAGTGTCATTTTGCACGTTGAGGTTGACGTTGTAAGTTGTAGTAACTATTATGTTGGTAGTGTGCTAGTTTTGGTAGACTTATATTTGTTGGCATGTTCTCGCTACTGTGTAATGGGGTCTGGTTAAATAAAATCGACTGTAACTGATTTCCAAAGAGTAAAAGCAACTAGAAAAATAAACGAACAAAATTCGTCTGAAGAGCATGTATTGGCTTTGGACATTAAACAGAAAATTAGGAGGTTTTGCAAACAAGAGGGATAAGGAGAAGGCATCGGATGAGGATATCAGGAATAATCTCATGGTGAAAGAGAAATTCATTTGGACTAATAGTACTAGTTGTGTCAATGATTTAAGAGTGCACCACTTTGTAGTTGTATATATAAATCTAGCACATTTTTTGGAGATATGACACAGTGAAATCACTTTAATTCATATCTGAATGGGTAAAGGGGTGTGGCTACAAATGTTGGTCGTTCATAGGATTACTACATGGTTTGGATTTCGTACCGTTGCTTCTGTAGAGGGTATTATTTATGAAGGAGGCTCGGGGATCAGAATATGAGTAGAAATTGTCCCAGATTATTAAGCCAATTCAGAACTCTTTGCATAGGACACCAGACCAGAATGAGCTCTCGCAATTTCTACTCGTATCATAAAACAGGAACGTAGTTATCCCAATATACTGACACTCCGAATGAGTTGAAAATAGTCCTCTTCGCCAAAACCAAACTTTAAAGACAGAAACATGCCTATGCGTCTGTAATATAGAAATCATAGAAGCAGTCAATGTGCATGTGCGAATGAATTCATCATTTTTTAGACGTGTGCCAAAAATGTCGCAAAAGTCTAAACAAAAGTTTCCTTGTAGCCTTCTCGTTTTTAGTTTGGCTGTCTGAACAAAAATTCAAACATTTGTAAACTAACTTGTAAAATAACGAAAGCTACAATTACTAGATTCTTGTTCCAGCTATTCTCTTTTCCTAATAAATTTAGTAGATCTCCAAATGCATCCTCAAATTCTTGAAAAGGGTATGAAAATGAACCACACTCATACAGGGAATATAAAAGAAAGCAGCTGTTACAAAAAACGTGTAAAGTGCTAATGGAAGAACAGTAAAATTAATGTTAAATGCAAAATTTGCAGCAATTCTCCTTGCAGACCCTCATGGACTATAATTAGCTTCAACACTGTTGCTTTCATTCCTTCAGTTCCTTTCTCAATTCGTCTACTCATTGTTTCAAAATTTTCCTCATGCTTAACATCTTCCTATGCTGGGGACATTTAGGTAAACGTATGTGCTCATTGTGTTCATACACTTTAGTGACCCATATAATTTACTTTCGTACTTCTGTAGGTGCAGTTTGCAATCGTAAGATTATAAATAGTTCAGCCAGTTTCTTATTTATTGAAAGAAAAACAAATCATCATGCAATACTTGCACATGATCGATTCATCTAATCTAAGCCTTACAATTCATTATTAGCATTTTGTAGCAGTGGGTTGGCAACCCTAATACATTTCTAATTTTATTGAATACTTTGACGATTCTTTATATACCTAGGTACTGTTAGTTGATACAGTTTTTAACGAATGAATGATTTAATTTTAGTTTCAATTTTATATTATGTAGATTAAAAGATCTCTGGACTCTAATAATACATTCATAGTTTAAAATTAGCTACCTAAATCTTTTGAGTACTTATAAGTATTGTAATGTTTTAAAATTGCAACTTTTTTATATTTTTTTGAAAAAGTCATCATTTACAGCGTAAAAAGTAATTAGCGGTACCTTAATTCTGTCTCTGCATAAAATATATTATATTCATTCTCATTTTTAATACAAAGTCATGATATAATTGCTATTTTAAATTTAAATCTGAGTCTCGTACTCGTTGTTTCGTTTATTTACTTCAAAATTTCATGGGCACAAATAATACCGTACAACGTGTTGTATTATAAGTGCCGAAATAACTTTAGTAAAAATACTACTGCATTAATATTTTTAACTTCTTTATTATGTCATTGTCCCTTGTGTGAAACATTAAATGTCGGAATGTCGGCGATCTTATGAGGCAAAGGGTTATATGATTTTAATTTATGCGTAACGCACCGTGTTCGTTCGTTATTTGCCGCACACCGATATTTCAAGCTACAGTAAAAGTTTTATTTGCAATTTTTCTGTAAGCCTACCAGTAGGGGAATGAAATGTTGATGGCGCTCATTTCCATATAAACTCATAAGTTTTAATCATAATAAAAATCTTATATTGTGTATTTAAGTAGTTCAATCCTGCAACTATAATATTAAATAGGGATTGAACATAAACCTATTCAAAGACATTAAACTGTCATACGCTATGCGCCAAATAAATGCTAGCTTTTTATTTACATGCAGTGACTTTACGACAGCAATTAAATCTCTTAATCTGGAATGTCTACCTGTCTCAGTGTATTAATATTAGTTTATTCCTGTCTTTATACACCATATCCCATTCTATGAAATCAACTAAAGGCAAAATATATTAGTTACTTATTCATCCATGTTAATAATAGATTCAAAATGGAACACAACAATTCCTTCTTATTTTTTTCTAGAAAAATACAATTTTATTGAGTTCCTTTAAGATTAATGAATATTAAGATCATACAGAATTCAATGCATCTTTTTAACTATTTAAAATGACAATTCGAAAATTACGAAAAATGAATACAAGAATACATCTGGTTTTCTTGAAAGCTAGTGCAAATTCAATGTTAAAATTACTATGAAGGAGCACTTCACTGAATAAAGTAAACCGACTTCATTTTATGTCAGTTTGCACTTTTCGACGCTTGTCCATGAGTTGAGTAATTTGAGTAAGAAGGACGGACAGCAGCAAAAATGTGTTGAGCGTCTGAAAAGAAAAAAAACTGTTGACATTATCGAGTGTCAAAACTAAAATTTGAGAAACTGCTGTATACTTTAGCTATTCTTTCACAAGATCTTTGTTATGGCAGAGATTGTACTTTTGATTTAGACACATTTTAGACTATGAAGTGAAAATTGGACTGTCATTTATGACTCACTTTAGTATTCAGACATAAATCAACAGAGTGCGATTTCTCTTTGTAGGTTTCTCAATGTTATCTTAACAAAAGTTCTATTAGAAATGACTGTAAGTTCAAGAAACGCCGTAAAATTCTATTGTATCTTATTATGTTATCTTAAATCGACTACCAAATATTTTAACTGAAAAATACTCATGATAGCAAAATGTATCACCTGGCAATTATCCATTAACAAAAATACACTGTCAATTTTACAAATAACCAAGAAAGGAAATTATTCAAGAAATTTAAAAAAGTGGAAACTAGTTGCATGTTACTTCGGAATCATATTTACTGTATCACGCAGTAGAGCAGAAATGTGTACATACTAAGGAGCAAAAAAAGATGTATAATTTTAGTGCAATCAATTATGTTTGTGTATTACAAGTAATTCGAAGGACAAGTTTGTCATATTACATGGTAACACATGAAGCAGGCATGACTAGGTAGGTATATTGCATAGAAATATAGGGGTGTACATATAAAAGGGAATTTAAGGAAAGGAATAACGAGTACGATGTAGAAGAGTGAGACAAAAACTACTGGCACATCGGTTCTTGTAAAACCTAAATATTACACAGTTCATCCCGTTGAGAGAACTTGTCCGATTATCCGCTTTTTACTCAGTTTTTGATCTTCATCCAACCAAAAGTAACTATACTAGTTCCAATCTGGCTCTATAGCGAACAGTTCAAGTGTGTTTGACACTACACTTAACTCCAGAAGTGCCTTATCCATGTTCACATGCAAGTCAAGTGAGAGATGTGTACCGTATCGAGATTTCGCTACACGCTCACTGTATTTACATTTATTTCACTTTTTTCACTTTTACACTGTCATACTCTTATTGTTCATGCACACTCATCGCAATGTAGCTAAATAATTTCCTCTTCGCTCCCACAACACTTTATTGACATTATGCATTCGCCAATATATTTTTTATCTTTGCTCGCGCCCAGATATTATTCATCTGCTTCATTTACTTTATGGGAGAAGTCTAAGCAATACATATTGTTGCCTACAATTATCTGTACTGCTGTAGTTTAAGTACAGGAAAATCTAGAAATTTGTAATTGGGGGGCCTTGAGCCGTTTGGGGGCTGAAAAACGGAAAAACGTCCAAATTTGCTGCCGAAGGCTGCAATTTTGTCGTACAATCCTTTTTTTCCGGAATTTGGGGGGGGGGGGGGGGGG